>JAVFBZ010028283.1:0-11182 GCA_032466195.1 Katharina tunicata
TCTCTGAGAATTGATCTAGAACATTAGATAATTTATCGACTTTAATTAGTCGATATCCCTGTGCCAGTGTGATTACTCTTGACAAAATATATTAAGAGTTTAAGACATTAGTTTATGGTGAAGAAAGTGATATGGTCTAAAAGAGAAAAAATATTTCCCTCTGTACATAGGACTCTGCTAGGTCCCCCAGCGAAGATGATGGGAGTATAATAGTGGATCCAGCTCTGATCAAATTCAAGGTGGGTAATATTTTATGTATCTCAAATATTATTTAACTATTTTTGAATGTGGATAGGTTGGAATCTATCTTGTCTATTTTACATATTAGGTATATGTCATAATGAGGATGGGGATGGTTGGTGATAGCTGCATGGATATGGCAGGGTGGTTTGAACAAGGCTTCTCCTTGGTTTTCGGGACTGAACTGGCGGGTGGTTGGGTGGGAGCCTCCTGTGCCCTATTGCTCTCTGAGCTAAGGGGCACAGGATGCCGATTTGTTGTGGTGTCCTGTTTTGTTAATGTAATGTAAATCTTTTGACCTGTCTTGCATGTTGCCAGCATTGGTTAAGGTAGTTTGCTTATTTTGTCTTTTTTAGGAACACCAATCGTACATGTAAATACCCAGTATGGAAAATGTTCAAATTTTGGAAATTTCTACATAAATCTATATTTTAGGACAATATAAATTGGGAGAAATGTTTTCTAATTTGTACAATATTTCACAAATACCTCTATTCTTGGAATTCCTAAAAAAATGAGTATCTCTGTTTATGGCCCACATCTTAACGTTAAGAAAATTTTGCATGTATGTTTTTAGGAGCACATAAACGAGTACCCAAACAACCCACAAGAGGACCGTGAAGTGATTGAGACAATAGAGCAGGAGTATTACAATGATGAGAGTTTTGACGCCAGTGAGTTTGAGTTAGTGAAACTACCAGAGAAACTTGAGATGATGGAAATTGATAAAGATCGAGGGCGGCTACGACGACAACATCAGGCTGTGAGTTATTAGATCAGAATTTAACTTGGGTGGCTGGCAGGTGCTTTCTGTGCCCTGATGCTCTCTGAGCTAAGGGTAAGGGTAACAGGAAGTCGATTTGTTTAGGTGTCCTGTATTTTACCCTATAATTGTCCTGTTGTACCTTGCTAGTGTCGTGAAGTGGGCTGACAGGTCGTCATGTTAGTGAAGTAACCTTTAGTATGGCGTAAAACCCTAATCAAACAAACATAGTATTAACCAGAAATCAAAAACAGGGTGTCTCAAATCACTATTTTCACAGAAACAAGGTGTCTCATTTGATATTTTCCCTATCTTTCCCATGTTAAATTTGATTGAAGTAGGGTGTCTTAAATGGCTTTTGGGTGTCTCAAAGACACAGAGACACCCTTCTGGCTAACACTATGCAAACAAACATCAACATTTAAAAACTGGATTGCTTCTTTCAATCTTTCTGCATCCTCCACCTTAAATACTGGCAGTCTGGAACCTCAACTGGCTTTACACTTTAATGGTTGTGTTGACTGCTATTTTGGCGGTTGAGTATTGAAGTATACCATTGATATATAAGTGAAAAACTGACGACCAAACTAAAGAGTGAAGCGGACGTTTGGTCAATAGCCCCTCTGAGCTACATGTAAAGTGGGATCAGAAGGCTAATTTGTTCTGGTATCCTGTTGTTGATCCTGTAAATGTGTCTTCTGAGTTGCCAGTCTAGGGTGGTTTTCTTCGCCCTTTGGGCTAGCACGCCGTTATGTGAGTGATATAACCTTAAAGTACCACATAAAAACCCAAATCAAACAAACTGACAAACAAACGAAAGAGCGAAAAAACTAACGGCTTATATTTGCATTTTATACCAGATTAACACTAAAAAACTTTACCTTTGTTGCTTTTGTTTAGGTATCAAAGAAGGTGTCAGAGTTAGTGTTACAGAACCACCCCGCCTATAACACTGAGTTACATCGAGTCATGGAGTTACAGAGGTCTCTGCAGTCAGCTAATCTCATCTGTTCAAACGGACGAAGGTCAGACATGTTCTCACATGTTTTATCTAACAGGAACTTAATTCACGTTATGTCTTGTATTTTGAATCTAGTGGGTTTTTTTTCATTGTATTGTTTATTGTCTAAAATGTCAAGTTCACAAAATTAATACATTTTCTCTTGAAAAGACATATTTTTGTTGTTTCTTAAGCTTTGTTACTTTTTTTTTTATCAAATAATGAATCAATTTGTTTTTTCTTGCTTTTTTTGGACGTACATGTATCTGAATATTTGCTTTGACGTTCAGTTATGTTAAAATATATATCAGTAAAGAAAATGTTCTATATTGAGTACTTTACATTAAATATTGAGTCTTTCATAAATTTTTGACTCGGATATTGTGAAAAACTGCATCTATGATATGACTATGAAACCCTAAGCCTTCAGGTATCCCATTTCTGCCGGTGTCTTGTAAACATCAATTGGTATGATCAGTGGTGTTGCCAGTATCGTAAAATTAAAACAAACAATCAAAATCAATGAGGGCCTGCCTTCTGGCTAAGGGCAGTATGTTTCCGGATTGTATTCATGCTGTCATGCTTAGCACTGGAGGAACATTATCTTTCCAACATTGATAACAATTAAGTGACTTCCCATTTTATGGTTGTGTTTGAGTCACCTTGAGAATGGCGTTAAACACCAATCAACCAACCAATCAATGAGGGGCCTAAAGTCTAATTCAAATATTTTCAATTGAATACTCATAATGACTTTTTGTTTCTCAGACATCTTGAAGAAGCTAAGACAGTTTTTACCACTGCTAGTTTAGGACTGCTGGCAAATTACAGGAAACGACAACAACTTCATAGTCTACTCAAATCACTCCATACCATCAAAACACTGGTGGGTAATATATTTTCATGTGTTAACACTCTGCCAGGTTATGTTTTCATAAACAATTGTATAATTGCAAGCTTTTTTTCCCCACATCAGATCAGCTTACATTTCAAAGTATTCAAAGTTTCTGACACTACATCTCAGATAATTCCACTCCAATAATTGATTATTGTGTGATACTATTTAACAGTTCATATTTCATAGAGAGATCAGATGGCATTAAACATTTGGAAGTTACCAATGTTATTATTTATATACATTGTACTTGATACAAAAAGACGTTCCAACGCTCTCACTATCTTTCTAGGGCATCGCAAGAAGATACAATTGCACAAGAATGTGTGTCCATACTTGGAAACTGATTTGTTGTGGTCTCCTGTTTTTTGTCCTATAAATGTCCTGTGGTGTCTTGTGTATTACTATTGTCTTTTAGGGTGGTTTCCTGCACCCTTTGGGCTGGCACGTCCTCATATAAACGACACAACCTCAAGTATTGTGTAAAACCTGAATCGAACAAACAAGCTACAGTGTATCTGGCTGAAATTATCTCAAAGTAAACAAATCTGTTTTTGGTATGCCTGGCTTATTACAAGAATGTACAGTGCCAGATTGAATAGTGTGCACCAAATTTAATTTTTGTTACTATAGTTATCGAAATAACAGTACACTGTATATTTGATACTGTATATATACTCTACAATTGCTAAGTATTTTAATGTGAAAATGATCTTGTATAAGTATTTAACACCGAATTACATTTGGATATTGAAGTAAGCCCTTGAAATAGTATACCAACAATCTTTTAATGTTAACGTTTTGTTTTATTTCAGCAACGAACTGAAATTAGGCTACGGGAGATGTTAGAGGTACAAACTTTAATTCTGTTATTTTCATTACAGTCATGAAATAATCAAGCAAAAAACAGAATATTGTTGTTTAAGATAATTTAACATAATTAATATAAATATTAATTATGCCCATACATCCCAGGACATATAGCGATTGCTTTTTCCGTCCGGTGGTGCGTGCGTCCGTGTGTGCGTTGGTGCATCCGACATATTTTGTCCAGACCCTAGCTCGGTTACTATGTAGCGTACCACTTTGGCAATTACACACAACGGTCCTCTCCATATGCAGATGTGCAACGTTCAACCTTTTTTCAAAATTATTTTTTTCTAGTTATAAGCTGAATTTAGTCAGTCTATTTATATAACCTTACCAGGAAAAGCTTACAGCTGATGTATCTTGCACTATTATGGTTTGTTCTAAAATTCAAGTCCGCCTTCCCATTTTTTATTTGGCTAAAAACGTAGGCAGTTTGGGAAAATTACTAGTATTTAAGATCCCAAATTTGACAGGGCCTCCATGGTTGAGTGGTCTAAAGCACCCCAGGTCTAGAGTGTGCCTGGTCCACTGACCCCCCTCACCTCTGAGTTTGCAAGTTCAAACATTCGCTCGGACTGTATCTGGGTTGGTCTGCCATCTACGAGCAGAAGGCCCTGGGTTTTCTGGGTGCTCCCAGTTTTCCTCCTGGCCAATGACCTGTAATTGGGACCTATATAAACATTGAACAACTGATATATAAAGATGTGTATGTCTGTCCAACTTCAGAATACAAGGGAAACACTATTGTGACTGGAGGTGTCAGGGTAGGATTTATGGGGTTTCTTCTCCATTTCCCATCAAACAGTGGCAATGCAAAATTAGCATTAGGGAAATACTCTTGAGTACATCATTGAATATCTATAAAATAACTAAATAAACCAATGTTCATTTACCTATGTTTATTTATTTTAGTAAACAATTTTGTAATATAACTGCCAATGTTGTGGTATAGGTACATATAAATATCGTTTTCAAAGTAAACTTTGATGCAGGCTTGCCAGTATTACTTAAGAGAAGTTATTATCCATAAGAAAAAAGGTTTGTAATGTACTGTGCCCGCATTTCTAAATGTCACTCAAGGATTCAATGTTTATTTTCTGTCACAATTTTAGGAGGAGGAATACGCTGGTGCTATTCAACTCTGCCTGGAGTGTCAGAAAGCTGCCAGTAACTTTAGACATTTTAAATGTATCAGGTCAGTGTGGTTTTATTTATATACTAGCTATTTATATTTATTTGTACACCAACATATAGAGATTATAATGACAGTGCGGGATACGCGACTTTGATCAGCTTGACTTGGCTGGGGTCGGACTGTAGTATCAATCGAGCTCGAGATTGTTGCGCAGTTCGACCTCAGACAACGAGAGCTGATGCAATGGCGTGTACCCGCACTGTCATTATAATCTATTTATCATATACCTTCAATATTTAATGAAAAAATCAGCCTTCTTGGGACATTTTGTCAAACTTTCACTGACACTCGGCTCAAAGGGACGAAGGACTACTTAGAACAAAGCAGAGGCCGCTATTACAAATAGTGCAGGGATAGTGGCCAAGTTTATACTTTGAATAACGCTGTTTAATTTATTTATTTATCCAACAAAAAACATGTCACGATTCGTGTAATATATATGTCTAAAAACAAACAAGTCATAATGAATGGAAATGGTTTTCAACGGAAACGCAAGGTCTGTTTACATCTATCACTACGCAAAGGGAAGCCCTGTCGACGTAATCATGTGACGTCATTCTGCACTCGCTTCACCTTTAAGGGTTTTTCTGCCATACAAGTCAATGGGAATCCCCTGTTGTAAACAAAACATTGAAAATAGTTCTGGTTTCAGAGGATGTACACTGTAGATATGGAAAAATATCCGATGGCTCTGTATCACTCGGGTCTGCGCTATATGATAATTATACTTATTTATATACTAACATTTATTTTTAGTTATTTACCAACTTTTTATATTTATTTATATAACAACTATTTATGTGTATGTATATAAAAACATTTATAATTTTTTTTAATAACAAATTTCTCTCTAGAGAACTTCTACATGGAATAAATCAGCTATCCAACAATTATTTTTTTTACTTTTAATGAAGACTGTGTCTTTCATTACTTGAATTCATTATTAGGCTGCAGTCTTAAATGATGTACAGTACCACTTGCATAAACCTCTACCCCAAAGGACCTCATATTAGTGTCTTTTTGACAGTTTGCTGGCTTTGACAGCATATCCAACAAAACAGAAAAGAGATTGTGCCTGTTTTTTTTTAAACAGGATGCATTGTTAAATTGTTTATAAGAAATTAATAAGTTGGATCGAAATAGTTACAGATGTACATTATTAACAGGAGAGTATATCAAAACAAACTTATTAATAAGCTTTGTGGAAAATGTTAATCTGATAACACACAGATCATTGCATCCAGGCTAGCATTATGTAGCATAACCCACTTTTGCTAGGCAATTACAATCGTTACTGTTTGAGAGCTATAAGTGTTTCTCTCGTACAATCAGTCTGAAGTAAGTATTAAATAAACAAAATAAAACCTAATTTAATTTGTTTACCAAAATTTATAGCCGCATCAAGTCTGGTTTCAAACAAAACAGTAGACAGGCAGTGTGCACTTGCTTGCTTTGACTGGTGAGATATTACAATAACTGGATGGCTACATACTGTGTTGGTTTGAGAAGTGTACATATAATTTAACAATAATTTAAATAGCGGGTGGGGGCCGCGCCATGGCTCCTTGGTTGAGTGTTGTGACTACATGTATAGAACCCTCTTCACCGTACCCGGAATAGGTTCAATCCCCCCTGTGGACCTAAGGTATATAAGGGAAGTGTTCCGGTGGCTGCAGAGTTCGCTGGGTGGCTTTTACGAGGTTTCCTCCCGGTTTTCCACCACACAGCGCCAATGCAAATTATTAAGATTAGTATGTCGTCATGATGAGGTGAAATACTCTTGAGTAAGACTTGAAACAATCAAACAAAATAGCGAGTGGTTGGGTGGGAGCCACCTGTGCCCTGGTACTTACTGAGCTAAGTGGCACAGGATGCTGATTTGTTGTGGTGTCCTGTTTTGTTAATGTTATATAAATGTTTTGTCCCGTCTTGCATGTTGCCAGCATCAATTAAGGTGGTTTCCTTTACCGATTGGGCTGGCACACAGTCATATAAGTGAAATAGCCTTGAGTATGGCATAAAACCCAAATTAATCAATCAAACTGTTTGCAATACGTGATGTGGAACTGGACACGCATACTCTACAACTATTTTATTTATTATAATTTTCTGTTTTTTCAGCGAACTAAGCTCCAAACTTCAGGACACTTTAGAAATGATAGAGGAACAGTTAGACGTAGCTCTCTCTAGAACCTGTGTTAATTTTGACCCTAGTCACTACGATAAAGTTCAGACAGCGTACAGGATGCTCGGTAAAACACAGGTAAAATCATAAATTCATGCCCAAAAATTACACATTAATTCTTCTTTAGGTGGCAAAATATTGATGATGTAAGTTTGTGTGTTTTGAATCTGTGTTCATTTTGAACGTAGTCATTAGGATGAAGTTGATCGATTGGTTGGTTGATATATATATATATAACACTGTTCCTAAGGTTATTTATCTTTTATGATGGCGGTGTACTCCAACAGTAAAGGCCCTCTGGCTAAGGGCAGTATGATTATATTCATGCTGTCATACTTAACACTGGAGGAACATTATTGTTCCAACAGCAAAAACACTAAAGTGACTACACATTTTATGGTTGTGTTAAGAGTCGCTGTCTACTGTTGGAATATAGTGCAGCCATATAAGTGAAACACCCTTGAGCACGGCGTTAAACACCAATCAATCAACCAACAGTACAGTGTGAGATGTGAAGTGTTGATGCTAAGTAAAGACAGCATATCTGTGCTTTGGACACACTGCCCTGAGCCAGAGGGCCATACCTGCAGGCCATGTTACTATATAATTTGTAATTTACAAATTTATTTATTTGTTGCCCACAGACTGCCATGGATCAACTTCACATGCATTATGCGAGTGCCATACATAACACAGCCTTCACGATAGTGCTGGGTTACGTGGAGCTGTGTGCTGGTCACATGCAAACTAACTTCCAGAAGAGACAATACACTGACCTCTGTAAGGTAAGTCATTCTTACAGGTACGTGTAATAGGGCCTGTAAGCCACGTCATGTGATGAGAGAGATTTCACGAGATTCCTTCCACTTTCGGGTACATGCTACTTTGTTATTTAGGTATAACAGCACACTGGAAGTTAAAAAGGTGACAAATGCCCCGTCCGATGCTATAAATGAACAAAAAGCAAAAGAAAAACCATTCCTAAAGACTACTAACCAAAACAAAGCGCTACAGTTTCGAGGGTGTACTCGAAAGTAAAGAAGAAATGAACAAGACTTACAGAGCCTATTGTATGTACACGTACCAAGCTGTTCTCATGTTCATGGTCGTCAGCTGCTGATGTCTACCCTGTATGTTGATGAGCTTAGGTATAAATGAAAAGTTTCTGTGGCTGCAGAGATTGCGGGCGGGTTTTACGTACTATTCTTCACGGCTTTCCACCATGCAAATTTGTCATATAAGTGAAATACCCTTGAATACAACGTAAAACACAAATCAAGTTAATAAATAAAGCAACTTTTTTATACGAAGAAAGTGGTAATTGAAAAGGATTTTCTTTACGGTTGCATTTGGATTTATTTTAAGCTCGGGTATTTGCACACAGATGCATTGTTATTTACATATTTCTAACACAATAATAGTGTTAATTTGAATCCAAAATGAATGCAAACATGCCGTCAATGAATCATACTTTCACCTTTTTGTCTCTCAGTTTATCACAGGTGAAGTGTTCATTCCATGTTTAATCGGGTTGTGCAAAGCATTGTGGGAAGTGATGAAGAGTTATCACATGACCATTGAGTGGCATGAAGGAAAACTTAGTGATTCTGGTAAGAATAATGTTAACTTGTTTTGAAAATCTACTTGTTAAAAAAATAATAAAACAAACCAGGAGATGTAATAGTTATTATTAATTCTCTTATACCCTTGTAATGGGTACTGTTGTCAGGGTATGCTGCTTGCCTTTGGGGTATTAAGCGCTAACATCAACCCCATTTTGGGCCCGGCTGTGTCTCGGTGGTTAGCTCGTCTGACTGCAGATCCTCCTTCGATGTACCACACGGGTTCAAGTCTCCCAGTGGACCTGAGGTACATGTATATGAGGGAGTCACACGAGGTGACTTCGGCAATTGCAGGGGTGGTTTTTACGAGGTTTCCTCCCGGTTTTCCACCGTATTGAGGAGAGTAGATTAAGAAGTGGAGTACGACTTTAAACACCAATCAAACAAACAACCTTATTTTTTGTGACGTATTGTCAGTAAATCCAGTGCTTTTTCTTATAGCTTCAAAGCAGGGGGTTAGTGAGAGCATCCTATGTGCTCTCTGAGTTAAGTAAGGGTCATCAGAAAGCAGATTTGTTAAGGTGTTCTGTTTTTCGTCATTTAAATGGCCTCCTTACTAAGTAAGTTTGCCATTGTCATTTAGGGTGGTTTCCTTTACCCATTGGGCTGACATCCAATGAGTGAAATGAGCGGCATTAAATTCCAAACAAACAAACAAGTATTTCTTATCTACCTCAAAGGGTCCTGTGATTGTCCTGTGATTGTATGATCTAGAAAATCCTATTGCCAGTGTCATGGCTACAGAGACCATGTATGATTTTTACCAGGTTTCTTCCTGATTTTGTATAAGTGAAATATCTTAGATTATCAATTCCAAACACTAAGTAATGAAATAAATAACACGGCTGGTTTTATTATACCTGATAGCTGGTATACCTGTATTTGTATGGTAGGACTGCAGGAATTACACTGTTTCCATGGTAACAGGCACTTTACTCTGGCTAAATAGTAAGCCTTATAAGTATATGTACTTGTCTCATGTTGTATTATCAACACATTTTCAACCACATTTTTTCCGACAGCATTTAATGAATGCTTGAATTGAAACTTTTAGGGCCAAAAATTAATTAATGGAAAGAGTCCATTTACCTGTAGATTTCTGTCTTGTTAGTTTAAATTAAAAAACACTAAATTTCATCTCCATTGTACTGCTTGTTTTTTAATTTTTAGAGAACTCTGGGAATACTTCAGAAGCGACTTTTAATCGTCGTTACATCAAACAGAAGTTAGAGCATGGATTAGGGCGAATCTGGCAAGATGTTCAACAAAAAATGAAGACATATATCCTAGCTACGGATCTGTCCAATTTTAAATTTGATGAGTTTATTCAAGTGCTAGACCTAGTCAATAGGTGAGTAGGACTTAAGCTGTTTCATATCTACATAAATTGATGATTCGCCAACGCTTGAAATGATGGGTGGTTGGGTGGGAGCCTACTGCGCCCTGGTGCATTCTGGGCTAAGGGGCAAAGGATGCCGATTTGTTGTGGTGTCCTGTTTTGTTAAGGTTATGTTAATGTTTTGTCTTGTCTAGCATGTTGCCAACGTCGTTTACGATGGTTTCCTTCACGGATTGACCTGGCACGCTGACGTATAAGTGAAATAATCTTGAGTAAAAACCCAATCAATCAAACAAACTCATATTATTTGATCATGTTAGTTTTGCTACTTACTATTGGAATACACTGCCATTGTATAAGTGAAATAAAATATGTTTGAGCATGACGTTAAATACCAATCAATCAATCAATCAATTAATTACCTCATTTGACATGATTCTATGGGTCCTTTAAGCTGCTGGAAAACTTTACTTTGATACTCCAACTTGTATTTTACCCTAAGGCATGGTACTTGAAAGTAATGTGTCTTATCAAATTTTAAAAATAAATCTATATATTTTTTCTGTTTGTTTTTGTCTGTTTCAGGTTGATATTAATTGGTGAAGAATTCTGTGGCAGTAAATCTGAGAGTCTACAGGATTCTCTGAAGCGCCAAAGTCTGAACTACTTTCGTAATTTCCACCGTGCCAAAATGGAAGAGTTGAAAATGTTTTTAGAGAATGAAGGTTGGGAAATGTGCCCTGTGAAATCTAACTTCACAATACTACAACTCCTGGTAAGTTTATAGTCCATTCATTTGTGTTAATTTATCCTATATTTATCTTCCAATGTTGCCCTCTGGCTAAGGGCAGTATGTTTTCAGATTATTTTCATGCTGTCTTACTTTCTGTTTCCAACAGCAAGAACACTAAATGACTACACATTTTATGGTTGTGTTAAGAGTCCCTGTCTATTGTTGGAATACAGCTCCGTCATATAAGTGAAATACCCTTAAGAGGATAGTAAGCACTTCAGGGTGGGTACAAGAAATACTCAATGGATTTTAATGATATTTGCACATATGTGAAAGAGTA
>JAVFBZ010028315.1:0-11180 GCA_032466195.1 Katharina tunicata
ACAATTCACTAGATACATAACATATCCAAATTTGGTGGCCCTACATGATTTCGTTTCGGAGATATCGCGGTAACGTACGGACGTACATGAGGACGACAATACCCCTAGGCCAAAATTGACTGAGGGGTAAAAAGGCTTATTCATATCAAATGTGCTGATTCAAGAGCATTCTCATATGTTTTGTGCAAAAATCTTAGTGCCTCATCTGCTTAAATGTTTTTATAGGGTATGATTTGTTTGACAATGGCTGCTAATACTCGAGCAAACCTCAATTCAATTAAATTCTTTATTATCTCCGGACCTATAACAGGCATAGAGATAAATATACAAAGTACATGTATACACAATTATAAATGAATATTTAGATTCAAAGAGAAAGGAGGGCAAAAAAATAACAGAATTGAAATGACAAAATACACTACAATTAGCGTTTATAGCTCCACATAACTTTAGAAGTGTTTGTTTTATTGTTTTTTTATGTCGTAGGCCTACTCAGGGTTATTTCACTTATATGACGGCGTGCCAGCCCAATCGGTGAAGGAAACCCATCTTAAACGATGCTGGCAAAACATTTACATAACATTAACAAAAATAGCACACCACACCAAATCGGCATCCTGACTTTACAAGTGAAATGTGCTAATTTTCTCAAAATTCCTAAATTTGTGTTTGTGAACAGATTCTGTAACCCATGTGATTGTTTGTTTCTAGTAAAGTCTCAGAGTAAAAAAGACAAAACAAAAAAACCTGTACATACCCGGCTGTTTAACCACTCCTTTCTCTCCTTTTCCTTCTTTTCGCTTCGGCGATCCTGAAATTGTTTATCACAGAGTCTTAAATAAAACTGATAAATTTGAATACGCCGGCAACGCTATGGATATGAAGGTGTACAAGCTCAGGGGATGAATAAAGCCACCCTTGATCATTGGTTTTTAGTTCTCTTAAACAGAACTTTAACGTGTGATACTTATCATTTTGGATTTTGCAATACTGCAGTCAGATTCAATTTGCAGAGGGATTTTTGCACAACTTGACTTACACATAAGAAAATCACCAAAACTGAAGACATTGCCCGATTTACTCACTTGTGACTGCTAGGCTGTGAAGTATCATTATTAAACAATTATTCTTGTACCTATAAATGTTCTCAAAGGGAAATTGCACAGTTTCAACATGTTGTTGTCAGATCACCTCACGGCCGAACATATTTTGGTTTCGCTTTAGCTATTTCCTGTTTTCAGGCAGTGTATGTGATTTCAGAAGGATAATTATGCGCTACCCAAAAATTGACCTCAAGGGCATGAATGATGGAGTACTATGGGGCATTAGGAAATAGACTTTAAATCATCCTCTAAATGTTATACGAGTGAAATAACCTCAAGTATGGCATGTAGCTCTATCAAACAAAAGATCCACCTGGCGCGTCATACTGGTAGAGATTATTTGTTTGATTGGAATTGTACGCTGTACTTAAAGTTTATTTCACTCATATGACGACGTGCCAGCCCAATCGGTGAAAGAGACCACCGTATACGGTAAACGACGCTGGCAACATGCAAGACAGGACAAAACATTTACAGAACATTAACAAAACAGGACACCACAACAAGTCGGCATCCTTCGGCCTTAGATCAGAGAGCACGCGGGCACAGGTGTCTCCCACCCAACCCTCCGCTACTGGTAAAGATAAAAAGGGAGATAACTCACCACACAGCTAATGATGCAGCTGCCAGGTATCCAAATAATCAATGATAAAATCAGCACTGTACCCACTATGTTAGATCTCATAAATTCAACTGGAAAATAAACAGATTAAAATTAAAAAAAAAAACTATTAAACAGAAAACACATCTTTCAAGTCATTCTAAGTTATCCAATTCAAATCATGGTGGCATCACTTGTATATAGATCTTAAAGTCTATTGAGAAGGAAACCATATGGAACGACGCTGGCAACACATAATACACTACAGTACATTTACACGGCAAATGAATAGGACACTGGAACCCGTCGGAATTCCCAACAAACACAAAAGTGCTTTATGTATGACCCTCTGCCAAATTCGTTCATCAATTTTTTTTATAGCAGGGCGCGGTAGATCTCCTGAAAGGATGCATAACGAAAATAACTAATTGTCTTAAAGAATTGGGGGTGAATTATTACTTAGAAATTAGACACAAAACCCACATACAAAAAAAAATACCAAAATGGAAGACTTACCGACTGTGTCCACGGTAATCTTGTCAATAATGTCCCAGACTCGTAAAATAAAGTCTTCTTCACTCTTTTCACAAAGACCCTGAGGCAGAATAAAAACAAATTACCAACAAAAATTGTTTTTGTTGTGCAAGGATTATCTACCACATTGTTTAAAGTCTGTGTTTGTTCAGATTGATGTTTTAAGAGCAGTATTTTTACTCACATACCGTAATTCACGTAAAATTTAAACTAACGTAAAATGACATCAGTTGAGATCATCGGCAATGATCACAAGAGTTGGTCATTAGACTCCCATGGAGCCCTAACAGCTACCTTTGAATTAGATAAACACAAGCTTCTAAATACCCCCAGCGAGCAACCGTCTGGTCTATAGGCTAGATTGTCTTGGATGTCAAAGAAAGAACCTCCATAAACACACCCACAATTACTGGTATGTTCAGACTGGCTAATCCGTAAACGACCCTTAATCGGTCTTTTGTTCACCTTAAGTGCACAGCATGGTAGTTAGTAAGTGAAATTTTGATTGAAATTAAATGTGAGTTACGGTTTGCCACGCAATCCCTACGCTCGTATAACCAGCGTTTTGTCTATGCTCGAACCGCTGGTTGAAAAGGCAAATATTGCTGTATATTGCCGCCAGAGAGCTACCGGAGCTACATGTAGTTGATAACAACAGCCAATGAAAGTCGATCTTTCGATCTACTGGAATCTGACAGTGTTGTCATGGTAGCGTCATCGGTCAAGGGAGGTAACTCTGACCGAGACGAAACACTGGCAAGGAAACCTTTGTCACGAATTTAATTTAAATTAAACTGAGACAGGGAGGCTTGACAGATAGTAAATTTGTCATTGACTTTCTTTGCAGGGTGTATGGATTTTTTTAACCGTTTTTAATCTCGAACACCACTTTGCTCGTGCGTAACAGCGTCAAGACAGTCCTAAAAATACGCCCATCCTTTGAAAAACATCAATAACTTATATTATCAAACATGACGTAATTTTATTGGTTCATAGCATAATAAAGCCAAAATCTCCAATATATTGTATACACCAAGATGACTTCCTCGTTCTGAGTTTCTCTTATACTTTTACTGAGTACCAGTCAGATGAATTGCAAACAAATGGAAGGGAAACCTAGACTTACATTTTGACAGAACCCCTGAACGCAGGGTCGTCCATCGGTTAGCAGGTACGTCTGGTCATACACAACACAGTTGGCGTCAGCATTGTCCTTACAACACATCTTACAAGAGTCCAGAACTAGATCATTCAGTAAGCAAAAAGAGCACTACTTATGACAACATGCATTAAATAATGAGATTTTATATTCATAGTATTTGTTTATTTATTTATTTGATTGGTGTTTAGCATCCTACTCAAGAGTATTTCACCTATATGGAGACTTACATTGTGCTGCCGGTTTATGGTGGAAAATCGGAAAAGAAACCTCACAAACTCTACAGACACTAAAACTTTCCTTATTTACCTAGGGTACACATGGGTTTATTTATTTGATTGGTGTTTAACGTCATACTCAAGAGTATTTCACCTATATGACGACTTTACGTTGTAGGTGTTTGGTGGAAAACCAGGAAGAGTCCTCGTAAAAAATCATCCGGCGAACTCTGCAGTCACAGGAAAATCTCTTAAATACATGACCCTAAGGTCAACATGAGGAAACGAAATATATTCCGGGTTAACTGACATAATATTTGTAAGTCTTGTTGAAGAAGTATTACATTGTTTGGTAAAATCTTACACCAGATCATTAAGTAAACAAAACAACCACAGATGCATTAAATAATAAGCTTTAATATTCATAATATTCGTAAACTTTAAAGTACCATACACACTCAAAAGTTCTGAATTGTGCACTATCAAAGAAACTCATGAAAAATTGACATTTTTCTCAAGAAGCACAGGTTAGAGTCTTTCCAATAATTCCAACATCAAATTTGTAGGTTGAAGGAGACTTTTATAATAACTAAAAGACTAACTACTGAATTTTTTGTCAGAATATTATTATGCGGATGTGTCAATCAGCTGTCATAACTGAGCCACCCTTAAATGTACCAAAGCTACACCAAGTCAAATGTTAATTAGCCCCGCCTCCATCCACTATTCAAAATCTTAACTCATTCCATATAAGGTCATGAACCTGGCGAGATCAAAAGCTTTACTTGAGGCATACGAGGAAAAATGGCCGGCCTTCCTTACGCTGAATTTGAATTATTGCAGGATTTATCCTGGCTATTACTATCCTTGAACCAACTTAATAATTTTCATTTCAAAGTATTTGTTTTAGTTTATGCACAAATTTCAAAGTTGATTAAAATCAAGGCGATCAGAATTTGTTGTAAAACCCTAATTTTGAGTGCTTTTGTTACTTTAATAATAATTTGCTAGTGAATTAACTTAACTTGGCTTAACTATAAAGTGATATTGCTGAAAAAACAAACTTTGATAAACATTTTTTAAAGCGATTTTCGGGCAATAATTTCAGGATTTTATCTACACAATGTCTTTTAAGTGAATTGAAGAGTATAAATAAACGATAAATACCGGAGTCACACAAACAGGATATCTTCCCCTTTCTCTCGCAAAGCGGCACACATCGCCCATCCACACATTCTCCTCTTAAGTGAAAAAACAGAAGACAAATGGTTAACATAAAAAATGTGAATGGTTTTAAAAAGCAAAAATTGAAGCCCAACCCTTAATCAATCGTGAACATTGAATGATTTGGGTTTTACGCCCTTCCAAAGGTTATTTCACTTATATGCAGGCCTGCCAGTCCAATGAGCCATGGAAATCCCCCACAATGACTTGTATCAAACACGGACACAACGCGACGAGCAGGTATCTAGAGACCAGTTGGCTTCCTGATGCCACTTAGTTCAGAAAGCACCAGAGCACAGTTAGCTACAGAACTGTGCCATGCTAAAACATTGTAATTCCCGCATCGTACATGACAATGCGCAGCACATATCTGGAACATACCGTCTTATTCGATACTTATTATACATTTCTCCAATTCTTTGTGTAGTTTTAATTAAAATATTATATTAGAAGTAACTTAGAAGAGTGTGAAAAAATCGCTATGTGGCAGTAATTTCAAAATAAAAGTCGAATGATTAAGGAAATTTTTGAATTTGTCCACTATCTAACCCAAGGGCACAGGAAGCTCCCAAGAAAAAAATTACTTACTTTTCTACGCAAGGGTCCCCGTTGGGGACAGGTGTAGGCTGAGGGCATTCAAAGCCGACACCACTTTAAGCTGTCAAGGAAGACTTTCAACAAAAGGTTAGCTCCAAAGCTCAAATGATTGCTTGATGTTTAATGCTGTGCTCAAGGGCATATCACTTATGTGACAGCGGTGTATTAGTGGCAGTAACAAAACCAAAATATGAAGTCAATTGTGTTAAATCTGTCTAAAAAATAATGATCCTCCAGAGCTACGTAGAATTTAAGTTTGAACCATACTGCCCTTAGTAAAAGGGCGGGCTCAGTTTATCAAATGGTGATCAGAACATGGTTTGTTTGTTTGATTGAGGTTTAACGTAATACTTAAGGTTATTTAACTCATATAACGGCATGCGAGCCTAATCAGTGAAGGAAACCACCCTCAGTGACACTTTTAACACAGAAATCACTAAATCCACCATAGCAAATCGGCTTCTTGATGCCTCTAGCCTCAGAAAGCACCCAGGCACATTAGGCTCGTAAAAAACACCCCGCGAACTCCACAGCCACCTGAAAACTTCCATTATATACCTCAGGTCCACAGGGGGGACCAAACCTATTCCGGGGACAGTGAAGGGGGTTCCATAGTCCAATGCTCAACCACAGAGCCACTGCGCGGCCAGCATATGACAGTGGACTGGAACACAGAAACCACACCGGCCAGAGCATTTTAAGAGAAATTAACAGAGGCCCCAATGAAGCACCCGGCATCAATGGCACCAATACTCTTTTCTAAATTTTAAAGGATACGTGCATCTGGCTTCTCCCATACAGCTGGTGAATACACTATTGGCGGGCTCACACACAACATCTGCTCCGGCAGCTTGGCAGTTCTTGCAGCACGGATGATTAATGTCGCTGAAGAGAAGGAAATCATTTATATATCATTTCTTTTACGTACAACATTTTTGTGTTGTTTAGAGACTGACCTATAGCTGTACAAAAAAGAGATTTAAAAAACAAAATAAAATGAATAAATAATGCAATATAAAATAGCAGATTGCCACATAAATTGTTTTCCCTTGCTCATCTCGAACAAAGTTACTTCCCTTCCCTAGAGAGTTCAACAATTATTTAAGTTGCTCAAATCAGCAATTCAAGGTCATTTACCGTTTCCAGGATAGAAAATGACTCAGAAAGAGCTGAGGAAAATTCGCACTTTAGGGTACAAGGTAGTTTCCAGAACATCTTAAAGAGTTACTTTCCTTTCTTACCTACAAACAGCCGGTTCCTTGAGCAAACAGTCACTGCCACAGCAGTTATCTCCCCCTGAACGACCTTTGAACCCGGCATCACAATCTTCCCCAGCCTCTACGATACCATTTCCACAGAATGCATTGGCTTTCTCTGAAAATATGAAAATTGAATTAAAACAGGATATTGATTTGTTGCTGTTTTCTTTTTACATCTCATTCCTTGTGCTCTCAAGACAAGTCACACTTTAACATATTTGCGATTACATTTCACTAGATTGATTTAGATTTAACAAACGAAAGATACAGAAATTAAAGATTTGCACGTCAATGACATAACCCCATATTCCGAACGCCAAAGGAAAAATACAACTACCTCTTTTTGTCTGATTCAACTAACGATGAATCGCACAGGCACCAGATGTAGGAGGCCTGACACTAAAACATTGAGGGAGGCGGCTACAGATTTACTGTAGTTGGAATTTTATTAAATTTACAAAATACAATGGGTTCCTTAATCAAAAAGGTCAGCACTTTGAAAAGTTTTTTTCTTTTGATTGGTCAATGCAAATTTGTGATTGTTCAAGCAGACCTGTGATTCGACACAACAGACTTGTAATTAGACAAAGCAGGCTTGTGATTGGTCAAAGCAGACCTGTGATTACACAAAGCAGACTTGTGATTGGTCAGCTTTTAAAACCAGTCAACCTTTTAAGGTAGGAAGTGGCCTCCGGTCTAAATGCTCTAAAACAACATGGAGATGATTTAAATCTCGTTTTGAGATTGACCGGTAACTTTCAGCAAAAATACATGTTAACTTACCCTGGAAACAGTTGCCTGACTTCAGTCTTAAAACACTGTTAACATAAGCACTACTGCACGTGGAGAATAACTGAAATATAGGAAAAAGCTAAATATTTCAACTTGCATGACTAGTGTTCATTTTATTTATATTAATGAAGGCTCAATTTCAAACATGGAATGGAGGACTAAGTGACTTCTGTCATTTTGAAGTTTTCTTAATTAACCTATGAGGATTTCTTTATTTGATGTCAGATCATACTCAGATGGTTATTTCACTCATATGACGGCATGCCAGACCAATGGGGAGATGGTTTGTTTGTTTGTTTGATTGGTTTAACGCCGTACTCAAGGTTATTTCACTTATATGACGTTGTGCCAGCCCAATGGGTGAAGTTTGTTTGTTTGATTGGGCTTTAACGCCGCACTTAGGTTATTTCACTTATATGATGTCATGCCAGCCCAAGGGTGAAGTTTGTTTGTTTGTTTGTTTGATTGGGGTTTAACGGCGCACTTAGGTTATTTCACTTATATGACGTTAAGCCTGCCCAAGACAGGACAAAACATTTACAAAACATACACAAAACAGGACATCACACCAAATCAACATCCTTAGCTCAGAGAGCACCAGGGCACAGAAGTAAACCACCCTAATTTACACTGCCAATACAATTCAAATCCACAGAGCATTTTCAAGACAAAAAAACAGGACACCACAACAAATCGGCATAATGCACCCCTTAGCTCAGAGAGCACCAGGGCACAGAAGTAAACCACCCTAATTTACAATGCCAATACAATTCAAATCCACAGTGCATTTACAAGACGACAAACAGGACATCACAGCAAATACCACTTAAAGTGAGTGCATTCACCATTTATTTATGCGAAGATATTGACTTCGCCAAATTCAAATCCTCAGCAAAGTTGACCTTAAGGGCACTCATTTTAAGCAATGTATTTATTTTAATTTATGAATGTGAGTTTGGGCTGACATTTCCAGTCTGAACTTGATAAAAATTTCAAACTGAACATAACAAGTGGTAAAGGGGTCAACTTTTTTTAGGATTCAGGGTGTATATAGTATAAAAAAAAAACCCCAAAGATTAAAGTCACATACGCACCTAAAATAAGGAGTTTTCAACTAATTCTGTTTGCCTTGATTTTTACAAGATTTGATGATTGTTCAAAAACTAAAACAGTCACATTTAAAAAAAATATATTCATTGGGTACAAAGCTTGTATGGACCCGGAGAAATCTAGCAGTTATCCAAATTTAATGGAAAGAGGGCTGGTCATATTTGCTCACAAAGACTTTGATCCAGTCGCGGTGAATGACCTTGTTTGCAATGAGCCACCATTTTGAACCTTGTAAGGGGTGTGGCTAACACAGATGACTCGGAGTGACGTCGGTACGTCAAAGTGTGTCTGAGCTGTGACAGCAGACTGACACATTTCCAATTAAAAATTCTGACAGAATGTTCAGATTTTTTTACTTTTACCAGGCTTTTAAGCTACTTCTGGGGGTAGAAATAACGGAATACCTGTAACTTTTACATTTTAATGAAAATAAATATAATTCATGTTTTTCTAATAATCTCAACAACTTATATATACAAAAAACGGTTTCTGACTGAGCTTACATTATTATTTGTCTCGTACCCGCTGACGGCAAATGGGTACATAAGATATTTCCCACCATTCCTTGCAGCAGGAGCGCATGCATCTGTATTGGGGTCATGTTCACTACCAAAATTATGACCTGAAACAGAAATGATTAACAGCTTGATTTGGGTTTTAAATGTCTACAATCAGAAATAAAATTCTACTTTCAAACAACGAAACACATTTTAAAATGTTGTTTGCCACTGCGGAAATGTTGTAATTTGTTATTTTTAATTAATAAATCAAGAAAGAGAGATTTGATGTACACGTAGAGCCTCGGAAATTAAGCTTGTGTTCAAAAAATGCCTGCGAAGTTTACAAAATTGTATAGAAATGTATGGACAAATTTCCCGCCTGTACAAGCGAGTTACCCATACGTGTACGTTATAGCTTGAGTAAAGAGAGCCCTTTCTGGGGTTGTTAATTTGTGTGAGAAAACTTATTGGTGGTTAATAAAATAAACAATAATAATAAAATCATCTTTATTTAATATAGTAAATAAGAACAGCACACAAAAAATGTAGTAAAAGTTCCATTTTAAATCAAACTTAAAGCTGTTTCACTCATATGGTCGCATACCAATCCAATAGTTGACCAAGTTGACTGTAACAATAAATGGATTTGTTTGATAAGGGTTTTATGCTGAATTTTTTTTCTTCAGGAAATTGATTGATTTTTGTGTTAAGATTATTTAACTTCTATGAGAGCTAGAGCTGAACGGTTAACCGCAACGTTTTTTGGGGAACAGTTAAACGATTACGAAAAATAACCAACCGGTTAACCGAACCAAAACTGTGGAAATGGGATCACAACAGAACCGCTAAAGAGTTCAAACATAAAGCTCGACCTAGCCGTGCTGTACGACAAACTGTTAATTGTTGACATTGAATATTTACTACTTTAAGACATGGTGTGGCGGATTATAAAAAAATAAACTCTATTTTCAAACCTATTTTGTATTTGTATGTGTTGAGCGAAAATTGCAATCAATTCAATGATGCAGATGGCGGCCGTCAACATTGATTGGCTAAAAAGGGCTATCACCAGATTGACCTCCCTTGCTCTATTTTTCTGCCATGTTAGTTGTTTTTTGGGACGATTTAATTTCTTTTAAAGAGTTATTTTTATTGGGAGCTGATTAACACTTTAAATGTTGATGGTATGTCCTGTGAATAAAAAGGTGAAAACAACAACTTCTTTAACAATAAATGTTACTTCTGTGTGAACTACGTCACCATGAAGTCTTTAAAGTGTTCATAGAATGTTACAACAACAACATACTAACTGGTTAACCGTTTGGACTTTCCGTTGGTTAACTGGTTAGTAAAAAATGCTAATCGTTTCAGCTCTAATGAAGGAAGTGATTTTCAACAGCAGATTATAAATTGTGGAGAGAAAAAAATGATTTATTAAAAAAATAGTAAATTTTTTTCCCACATTCAGGTAAAAGTATTGCAGAAATTCATTAATTTGAACTTGACAAATTACGACCAGAAAAAATCTGCTTTATAAATTTTAAAATAAGAAATGTCAGCTAAAAACTTACCCAATTCTGTGTTACACCAAGCACCCAGATGAAGGTTTGCATTGAATGATGAAAATAAAATGAGATGGTACATTTTAAAAGGTTGCACATATTTTTAATAAAATACAGTAAAACATACATGTACATGTATATGCAAAACAGGTCACTTTTGCTTTGTATTCGAAACAAGCCAGTACAGAGTACGTCTAAATACAGAGTAGAAACATTAACTGTGGGAGTCTAAATAAATTCCACAAAATACAAATCTTGGAAAATGTATGAAAATATGTCACAGTTCTGTTCTTACAGCTTACATGTAGCTCGCAAGTGGCATTTCATTCACAGCCCCACTCCCTGACAAATAACAACAAGAGGTGAGTGTGACTCACTTTATCCCATCGGAAGTTCTCTTTCAATAAATAGAATGACACAAAGGAGTGGCAGAAATATAACTCTGAAGGAGTGGGGATAGTCATGGGTTCACATCAGACTCTTTGAGACTGTTTACAACTAAAGGCGTAAAGTTGTATTTG
>JAVFBZ010028325.1:0-11180 GCA_032466195.1 Katharina tunicata
GTAATCAAGTAAATATAAAAACATCATTAGAAAGTGAGAATGTATTATCAAAGGAAGATGCTCGTCGTTTTCACGCTAGTTTCATTTGCTCACTAAATGTACAGGACATATACGTATGCTTTACATGTACTAAATTAACACCCTAACCTAGAGTAAGTTACTTTAATACGCAAGTTACTTCAATACGGGCCCTCTGGCATATGGCAGTATGTTTTCCACTTATATCCATGATGTCATACTTAGTTTGTTTGTTTGGTCTTTTACGCCATACTCCAGGTTATTTCACTTATATGACGGCGTGCCAGCATAATCGGTGAAGGACACCACCGTAAACGAAGCTGACAACAAGCAAGACAGGACAAAACATTTACATAACACAAACAAAACAGGACACAACAACAAATCGTCATCCTGTGTCGCTTAGTTTAGAGAGCACCACGGCACAGGATGCTCCCACCCAACCACCGGCCTGTCCTACTTAGCACTTGAGGAACATTATCCTTCCAACAGCGATAACACTTAAGTGACTTGACAAGATTTTCCTGTCGGGGTCATATCTCTTTCACAATTGTTAAAATAACTAGATACTTCGAAGAGATGCAGCAGCTTGTTATCAACGAAACAGCAATTTGGAGCTTATCACGATTTTCCAGGGTAAAAACTATACCAGTATAAATGGACTCGTCGAATTTTTAAATCGGCAATCGTGAAACGGGAATAGGGAGCCAGCTTCGCGGACATGTTAAATACATACAATAGTTGGAACAAAATATTTTTCTATATGAAAATGCTTTTTTTTTGCAAATAGTTGATTAAAACATTATAAAACGATACCTGCAGAATTCTTCTCACCGTCGGGCAGCCACCTTCAATTTATCGATTCACATTCAAAACATCCTGTTGTTTGGCATCCTGTTATATGGATATTGGTTCTCGCCTGGCTCTTACATAGACTAATATTTGTGAAAAGTTGTTTCCGCATCGGGGACCACATCTTCGCTAACCAATGGTTTTATTTCGATCATTAAAATGCATCTTTTCCCCTACATTACAACCCTTACCAGACCGACCATCTGTAAACGGAATGTACAGTGGCGTCAAAGTTCGAGTAAACTCCCCATGTTAAAATTACATTCAATCAACCAGATTGCGCTTAAAACTTTAAAAAGATCAATATGGCATCACCCAAACTACTTGATTCGATAAAATTGGGTAAAATTTGCGAGATATTCAGTATTCGAAAGTTGACAGAAAACGAACACAGATCCGTACACTATCACATTTAGATCCAGAATTATAAATCTGATATTGCTTCCAATCCATTTGTTCTTGACGCGACTCTTTTGCAGAAGATGGAATCAATATAGTTTGCGTTCTGCTAGTACCTCGACTTTAAATGCCACTAAAATAATTTTTTATCAAATTCCGGTTTTCTCCATCAAAGAAGATAGCGGTAACCTCGCACAAATGGAAATCAAATTTAAAATAATGTCTTAAAAAAATAAATAAAACCAAGTCTTCAAAATAACTAATCAGGAACAAATGATGAATATCATGGATTTATTCATAAACAAATCTCTCCAAATTACTCTTCTATGATCTATAATGTACAACCCCCACAGCTTCCGATGCCTCGGTGGTCTCTTAGCCTCATTTAAAGTTAAACCCTCACGAAGCCCATATTTCTGTCCGTTGTACTAACAAGTTCAATGGGTGCTAAAAACCCATTGGGACAGCACTGGCAACATAAAAGACATAAACATTACAGGGCAACAAATTGACTTCAGAATCAGGATCTCCCGCGAACCACCCGTGTCAGGTTCCAACGCAAAGATCAAAACTTTTGGAAACTGGTCTATCTAAACTTTGTAATAAGATTCTTTTTTAAAATTAACACCAACTTAAATTCTCGTCGATGTTTGTCTTTAGAACCTCTTGATAACCGCTAGAAGTGCGGAGAACACTACAGCCAAGAGACTTAAAATACAAGCAACAAGAAACGTCCATCTCATACAATCATCACCAAAACATTCAATACCAAATCCCTCTGGAATCATGGCCTCGTACAAACTTGACAAGACCGTCTGCCAAACTAATAAAGTGACGCATTGCGCAGACTGAAAGATCCCCCAGTAACTTGCAAAATATCTCTCGTCCATTTTCGAAGCAACCAGTACTGCTGCGATGGCCTTGGTGACCCCAATATAGACACCGGTCACAATGGATATAGCTACAACAGTGGCGGAAGTTCCGGGGTTAATTGTGGCAACTCCGTACGTTACCATCGTGGCCACAGAGAGGACCGTCGTGTACGTCATTTTGGGAACGTGGTCTTTGAATGTGTCCATGGTTATACCTATAAGCAGTCTAAAGACACAAAGACAGACATTATACTGAATGATTGCCATGTCTACCAGGTGGTACAAATACACAGACTTCGTGTACACCGATAAATTCATCTCCACGCCAAGGGAAACAGTGTTTGTGATACAAAATACACATAGCAACAGTTGAAACTCCCATTTTGTGAAAGGTGTAAACACAATAGTTAACGATTCTCGCCATGAATCTGTTGACTGCTTCTTTTCATTTTCAGAGAGTTCAGCCTGATTCTCTGAATTGTTCACACCATGTGTTCCGATATTAGCATTGCTGTCTTCTATACTATCCTGTATGTTCTGATAATCAGACTGGTCTGGGCGGACCAGGAAGATAGCGGCTAAGGTGCAGACAGCAGAAACCACACCATGGGTGAGCAGAAAGTCCGTTAAGTCTTGTTCCGTGTCAACATACACGGACTGTCCGGAAAACCAGATTCGATATAGACCTAACCAGACCAATGGCGTTGCGCCGTAACACGCCTCCAAAAGGGAAACCGCTTTGCCCTGGTGGCTTCCCTGAAAGTTTTGCGTTACCACACTCAGAACTGCCAGATAGGTGTGCATACTCCCATGCCCTGAATATCAAACAAGAATATACTTGGTTAGTCGTACGACATTGTAAACATTTACATAATGGCAATTTCGCAAAATGAATGGAAACTATCAATTGGATCAGCACTTTTGGCAACAAAGCTTGTTTTGTTTCAAATGATTTTAGTCGCGTCGTTTTAAACCTTTTTTTTAAATTATTATTTGTGCTTGAATCTGAATTAACCAACATAATTGTATTCCTAAAATATAAGATAATATTTTATTGGAAATACATTTAAATACATTTTCAACCAAATTAATGGATATGTGCTCTGTGTTTTGTGGATTTTAAATCTTTTCGTTAAAAATATATTTCTTTCTAACGAGATAGTTTCACTACGTTACATTGTAGATGTTAATAACTGTTATTTTTTCAATAAGATTACGACCTACCGACGAAAAAGAAATAAATGGCCATCAGAAATGGGTATGTTTGGTAGAATGTTATGAAGAATATAGTCGACCAAAGCAGAAAATATCCTCCAGCACCCATCAACATTCCAATTAGAAAACTTGCCACAGGTCCATACATTTGAAAGACAAATGAAGCAAAGGGAGTAAAACATCGGCCAACAGCGATCACGGCGGGTAACATTTCAACTAAAACAGAAATACAGGGTTTAGCACGTTTCGGAATTAAACAGAACAACAGGGACGTGAATAGTGATGGCGGGAGCGAATCGGATTGCGACTGTAGCATTAAGGAAATATAACACCCAGCGGACTAGGTTCCACTCGACGCGATTGGGCCGTCAATCGTAAGTAGTCTGTATAATTTGGCAGTGTTAATGTAACACTTCGCCAGTTTCTTTCAACGACGTCATAATGTTGTACGGATGACGTCACGCAACAATGCAAGTTCAATGCAGCTGCCCCTAATGGTGGAGTTTTACTACGATTGAACACATCCAACTATTACGATTTCACCCGACTGGATTCGCTGGAATGTTACACAAATCAAACTGCCTCCAATGACTCATTCAGTAGCGGCCACTACGACTTGGTGTGGTGCTTTACAACACTTTAAATGAATACGTTAATACAAAATGACATGTTATTTCAGATCGCTTGGTAATCCATAAAGATTCAAGGCCCCTTTGTTCAAGAGAATTAAGAGGTTGGCCGTTTTAGTGGGCATTCGGAACGTCAATATACATTCTGCGCGAGTTTAAAAAATAAACCATAGTTAATGTTCTGAATCCAGAGGAAAGTCGCTATGATAGCATTTGTGTTTGTCTCCGGTTTAACGGACTTGAAATTTAGTTTACTAATCAGTTTTGTTTATTATGTTCCATCTTTTTTTAAGTTCATTTATTTTTCCATCTATGTTTGAGAGTTGAAAATAAACACTGTCGCTGGTTTTATTGGAAACAAATACTTGTATGGGCCTCGCTGACCAACTCCGAATCTTGCCCCAGTTTGTAATATATATTTGTAAAACCATGCGCTATTGTTCTACTTGCATGTACGTGTAATGTTGTGTGTGCTAACGTGTGTCTATTTATATGTGAATTTGTCTTGGCATTTTCCCACTTTTTTGTGTTAGGGTGATTATTGCAATTCCTTGTATTATTGTAATACATCAATTAAACTTTATATCAGTTCCACAAATGTTCACAGGATAAGCCTAGTTGGCTTAATGTGAACAGATAAACAATACAATCTGTTAATATATAAAAAAAATATATTTGTATTTAGTTTAACGGATGAAAGAATTTACACATTATTTTTACCATTTGCAATTACATTAACGTATCAGGTTAAATCGCGTCATGCCAGTAACGGACGTTACTTCAAATTAATGGCGTTTTCAGCCCCGCCCCTTACCAGATTTTAAATTCTGACTCGTTACAGTTAAGGTCATTGACGGCGGTGGGATCAGAAGGTGTATTGTGCTAATATTGCAAATATTTTAATTAAATGAAATCAAATGGCTCGTTGCTTCTTATTTCACTTCGGTGATGGACCTTGTATGTAATGAATGGGCTACTTGAATATAGCTGTGAATGCTAAGCGTGGTCACTGGCCCTTGACCTGATCAATTGGCCTATGACGCAAATTAGCCGCTTTCACGTCCTTTGTCTCTATTATTGCATTGGTGGTTTTGTAGTTTATTAGTTTGAATTTATTTATTTGTTGTTACCGGCTCTATGTCGATTATTAATGGTGTAGGATACCTTTGTCAAAATGCCATACAAGTAAAAAGGCTGGACTAAAAATGGTCAGTCATTACACAATAGCCGTCAATCAAAGGGAAGGAAGGTACTGGAAATAGGCGATTTGGAACAAGAATTAAATGAAGCAAGACAGTATGAATACACGCGCGAAACATACCGCCTGCCATTAATTAGCTGGAGGGCTCTGTTGTTTTTCCTATGGTATATAATGATCTCAAGGAAAATTAGATTTGGAGTTACACCTGTATTTCGGGTAGCACAAAATCGCGAATATATGTGCCTCAGTTGCTAGAGTGATTACCACCCATTTAGACAAAATATGTCACCAGATTAAATTCTCATTCCTGAAGTTTGAAAATCACACATTTAAGCAAATTAACCTCTTCTTCCGGAAAGTGAGAGGAAGTCTAATTTGGTGTTAAGAATGTGTGTAGCGAAGGTTGCAAAAGCACTGCTCGCAATCTCTGAAGAAACATTGATGAAGAGTAGGTAGCTTCTTAAATAGCGCATCTAACCTTAGGGTGGTGTCGAGAAGCTTTATCTAATTTCCTATGGGATTTAGCCCGATGACACCACTTCCCACGCGAATCCTTATTACCACTGACCTGTAGATTGTGTTAAGTTGTACTGAGTTTTCAGGGCGTTGATGTATAAAGGGGTGGTTCCCAGCGATCCCCATAACAACTGTATGACACACCCAACCAAAAGCGATGTCCACTTGACGAGTCGACTGTTTTCCATGTCTGCTGAAAAGATTATTGGTCAAGAATCAGTCAGATCCCTTCAAGGGAAGGGTTAAATCATATTTAGTTCTTTATACACAGATAAATGTGCGATAGTACAAGGTATGGAAGCAAGATGAGGCAATTTTGCTCAGTCGTGATCGTCGTCCAAGCGACCTCCCGCCCAACCCCCGACGGTTCGCCACCTACATGTATATACGGTCCCCCGATACGGTCACTTATATCCCGCAATTTAATTGCATTTCTCTATGGAAGCTCATAGCGGCTAACATAAAAACGCGAGATATAATAAGTAAATCTCGTGGTTTTCAAATTCCACCATCTAAAAGGTGAGATCGGGAGATAGCGAGATTTAATAGTTAAATCTGGCGATCTGGCGGTCTTGCTCCTCCAACGTTTACACATTGAAGACAAAAACCGGCAAACAGACGATTTTGCCCCTCACGTTAATTAAGAGATAAAGGAAAAACGCGAGATTTAATATATACATTTCGTGGTTTTCCAATTCCTTCATATTAAAGGCGAGAGCGCGAGATAGCGGGATTTAACAGTTAAATCTCGCTTGCTTGCGATCTCGCGTTTTCGCTCCCTTGTCCCTCAACCCGAGAATGAAACAACAAACCTGTATATTATACATGTTAATCTCGTGTTTTTTAAATGTGTTATCAGAACAACGAGTGCAAGAGGGAGCGAGACTCTACTCTAAATGTTGCGTGCTAAAGAAAACAAGGCAAAAATTGATATTAACAGTTAAATCTTGTGTTTTAGTTATTTCTCTTTCATATTTAGAAAGGCGAGATAGCGAACGCGAGATTTAACTGTTAAATCTAGCTATATCTCGATCTTGCATTTAAGTTGGCGGTATTTGAAAACTACGAGATTAACATATTAAATCTCGCGTTTTTATGTTTTTCGTCTTCTTTTTAAATCTCTTCCAGGGCAAAATGTATTTATTTGCTAACATTATGCCTTTTCAAACAAATAAGTTTGAGCTTCCGTTTCTTGTGCTGTATTTGACATGCGCATGCCCTCACCGGAAAGCGAGATTTAACAGTTAAACCTCGCGTTCTCCCTCCCTAAACCAATCCTTCCTATAAATTACAAACACATTTTACACAAGAGTCTTTTTTCTTCAAAGTGTAAACGTCGATGGAGCGAGAACGTGAGAACGCGATATTTAACTGTTATATCTAGCTATCTCGCGATCTCGCCTTTAAGATCGAGAAATTTGAAAACCAATATATTTACATATTAAATCTAGCGTATTCTATTTCTTTGTATGCATCTCGATTGAGCGAAATCGCGAGTGGACGCTATGAGCTTCCATATTTCTCAGTTCTAACTGCCTTCCGATCTCAAGTGTTGTGGTCAAAAGCTGACAAGAAATCGGATTATAAGTGTTATTCTAAGTCACGACAATACAAAGAACAACCTGTATCTTTTCTGTTTCTTATCAGGAAAATGTGTTAGTACTTTGTACAAGGCTACGGTAAGGCATACTGTCCAGTGATACGTTTATCTGTAAGGCCAAGTAAGTGTCTGTTAGGGGCGAGCATATAATACATATATATGTTAAATGCTTGACAGAGACCAGAGTTCGAATTCCAGTGGATGCAAGTAAAATTTTCTTTCTGTGTAGTTTTCAAAAAATTAACGTTGAAATAAGCTTCTATATATTTATATAGATTATGATGACAGCGCGGTATGCGCGGCTATGTATCTGAGGTTGAAATGCGGTATCAATCGAGCTCGAAGAGCGAGATTGATACTCAATCCGACCTCAGACAACGAGACAATGAGGGCGACATGGCCTAATCCGGCTTCCATAGCAAGTTGATATATAAAACGATTTTTTTTCAATGCTAGGTACTGTACTTGAAGTGTTTCTCAGGGCTGGACACGTTGCTCATTTTAAAATTGCAGTCGGCTACCACGTCACGTCATAATACAATTTCTTTGTCATTGGTTGTTTTGGTCATTGTAGCTAAAGCTATCCTCGCGTAGAGGTTTACCATCACGTCTGTCCTCTGGTACCATTCTCAATCTGACGGAAACAGTGAAATAAAGTGAATCTGAGTCTAGGGCCTTCTGAGGCTGTGGGCGTTAGGCTATTCTTTACATACAAACCCTAACTGATATAGAGTGGACTGTGTAGCATTGGAGGTAAATTTGGGTTAGATTTATTATCATTCTACAAAATTAAACATACATCTTCAAAAAAATGGTTTGCCACTTACAACTTTAAAACAACAATTTGTTTTAAATGGTGTAAATATTACACAAACAAAGGCTATCGGGTTAGAATGATGAACTCAGATATTCGCTTGCCGTTTGCAACAATAAGAACCATGAAATGATCGGCATCCTCGTATGGAATACCACAATCCCATGTGGAGGAATCTGAATTAAACCTGTTAAACATATCAGTTGTTATGTAGAACAACCCATACGAAGTTGTGCATGGACAATTTCTGAATATCTGTCGTTAGTTAAGTAATATTTAGAAACCTGTATTTCATCAATACTAACATCGCTTTTTAAAGAACTGATAAGAATCCACTCCCCTTATAGAATGGTCAACATTGTTCCACAGTTTTGTGTTGGATGGTAAAAACGTATCAGCATACAAACTTGTTGTGCTCTAAGGTGGATCAAGATCTGGAGCGTTATATTCGCTAATCCCAGAAATTGAGCTAGAGTTAAAATACAATTGATTAGGTGGCAGCTATATCTGGAAAACAGATGACAGTTAAGTCATTAAGTTCCGTCTATTACCAAACTTCGAAATTTAATAAATGAAATGTAATAAAATAAAAATATGTCTGAACTGAAAAGTTGACTGGAACTATAACACTATCGTCGTTCTACGATATCCTGTCCCGTTGCGAAAATCCTCCACGCCAATTTCCCTGCAACACCTAGTGGGTGTAAATCTATTAAAGATATATCTATTTCTCTTAATAATTATGTTCAGTTATATTCAGTACCTAACTTCCCTCCTTGGGAGCTGGTAACCCCGTATGTATCTACTGAAATCCTCTATAAAGCTAACAACACTGATAACTCTGTCTCATTATTATGCGTGAAAGACCATATCCACTCCAACTGGGCTGAGTACTTACATGTCTATATGGACGGGTCGAAATGCCCCGAATCTAATAAAGTGGGTTCAGCTATTTGTATTCCAGTCATGAAATATAACAAGTGCTTCGTTTATCGAACTATGTCTCTGTTTTTACCGCAGAACTTACGGCTATTTTGTGTGCGTTACATGTGTTACAAGATCTGAAGCCATTTAGAAGCGTTATTTTCACTGATTCTTTAAGTGCTTTACAGGGGTTAACTAATAATTATTATACTTGGAATAAGTCATCATTACTTTTGCATGAAATATTGCATATGTGTACTATATTGAGTTACCAAGGTATTACAGTGGCTTTTGAGTGGATGCCAGCCCATATTGGAGTTCCTGGCAATGAGTTGGTAGACTCGCTGGCAAAACAAGCACTCAGTCTGGTAAATCCAACACATAAAACCCAGCTGTCCATTACAGAGGCCCTCAGCTACATTAAACCTAAAATAATATCACTGTGCCAGGAGCAATGGGATGACTCTCAGAAAGGCAGATACTTCTATTCTCATAACATGACTGTAACAACTAAATATTTTCTCTCTCTAAAACAGCGCTGTGATGAAATTCTTACATTCCGATTAATGTCTGGTCATTTCAGAACAAACAGTTATTTGTCCAGGTTCGGCCTTCACGATTCTGGCCTTTGTGAAGAATGTCTTGTTGAGGATAACATATCTCATTTATTATTCCATTGTAGACGTCATGTTGATTCGAGACAAATTTATTTAGAAATTTTAATCTAATTGGGCTGACCACACAGAAGAGTCATTTTTAAATCCTCATGAAAAACACAATAAAGTGTTCCAGGCAATAGCTCATTTCATCACCCGCTGTTATAGATTTTGATTAGTCGTTTGTACTAGCCTGTCCTAGTCTATATGTACTATGTTATATTACAGATGTTACAATTAACATCTACAACTAACTAACCTATGATAAGTGTGATATGTTTAACCATATCGCCAGTATATAGTTTAATTATATCAACTTATCAAGGTCTATTTTGATACTTCCAATAGCTATGTTGTACACTAAATAAGAACATGAAGCAAATTCAAACTCCCCCCCCCCCCTAGTGGGTGTATACGCATGGTCACATGTTACGTATCACATGCCCGCTCATCCCGTATAATAGCGAACCGCATTTGAGTCTTAATGAAGACAAATATATATGTGGAAGACTTTTAAATTATGTTTTCCTTCTTTACGTCTGGGACTCTTTGACAAGTTTTATTTTATATGTATAAGGCTTTGCTCCTATCTAATTAAAAAATCAGCACTAGAATGAAATATAATTGAGCATTGTAAATATTATATTCTATGGACGGAGACAACAGTATTTCTGTCGATAAAATTTTTTTGGAAGTACATTTCAGCTTGATGATTGTCACAAGGGACATAGTAGTAAGTATCGTATAAAACAGCAATTGATTAAACTAAACCTAAAATACTTTAGTACATAATTAGCCCTAAAAAATGAATGTAGCTAATTTGCGCTGAAATAAAAAATAATAATAGAAAAACATAGAAAATTTTAGGCAATGCGGAGCAGTCTTCAGTCCAAAATTAAAATCGTAAAGTAATGATAAACAAGTTCTCCTTTTAAACATGCATTTATGTTTTTATGTTTTGTTAATTTTGTAATTTTCTGTATTATGTTTTTTTTCCTTCTTTTTCCGCGTTGCCTATAGAAGTTAATGATCAATACCGGTAAATAATAAAGAATGGTATATTATTGAACTTACCGGTATCGTTTACCAAGAGCAAACCGGTCTTGTCTGATTGAAAGCAAGAAACTTATGCAGTTCACACTAGACATTAATGTTAAAAAAATCTCGTATTTCAAAGTAAATATTCCTTTAAATATTGTATTGCTTAATCACGCATATCACATGAACGTGTTCCAATTGGTTCACCCAAACTTTACAAAAGTTAATTCATGTGAATGTCCTCGGGCCATGTGATCTGAAAACGTCTTCAAGTTTAATTTAAAGCCTGATACAATTATCTGATGACTGCACAAGTTGCATAAAGTGTGTTAAGGGATGTTTTTCCCAGGTCAAAATTTCAATTGCGCTAGTAGTAAGCAATGAGTAAATGGACTAGTGGGGGCGCGCTTTTGGTATAGGAAAAAAGAGCGTTTGTGGGTTGTAGC
>JAVFBZ010028336.1:0-11179 GCA_032466195.1 Katharina tunicata
CAAACTGATAGTTTGATCTTTTTTAAAGTGTTATGTAAGAATTTGACACAGTTCAAACAAGACTATCATTTAACTATACATAGCTTGATTTGCTTAAGGAATGTAGAACGTTTTACAAGGGAATGCTGAAGTGATTTTAAGAATGAAATTTTCTAACCAGAGTCGAACTGGATTTATACATTGTACGAGGGGTGGTTTATATGAGGCTTTTTCTGGCATACACCGGCAGCGCACAGTCGTCATATCAATGAAATACTACTGAGTACGACGTTAAACACCAATCAAATAAATATATAAATCTTCATATTCAGTTTTTTGACATAAGTTTTGTGTCATGATAAATATATATCCTCATAACAGTTTAAACAGTTCTGTAATTTATCCAATTGTCGAGTCGTTGTTAATTCAACAAGTATGGTCAAAAAGCGAAACAGTAAAACACATGTAATACGTCAGTATTGTGTTTTATTTTGTAAAGAGACTAAAATGCTCTCATTTTCCAATGAATGGCTTCTGTTTGTTTGAGTCCTGTTAGTTTATTAGCTAAATCGTCTCGTCTGAATATGTCTCCTGTTTCATTCGGCAGGTATTTGGATCGGATTACCATGACAGTTTTCGTCTGTCTGTGGTATGTAATGCAACATTGTGCGTGGTTTGGTGTCTGTTATTGTCGCTGGCGATAGTCATTCAAATAACCCTGTGCCTTTATGTACTCGTAACGTCAATACAGTTTAATCTGTAGTATTACCCAGAAAGAAAAATAAGCTTATCCACACAACAGGCAATATTATTCGCCGGTATCCACTAAACCCGCTTAAGGTCCTCCCTACGGATTGATACAGGAACATCATGGAACAGGTCATTCTCTCGGCCATACACTTTCTATATTGACGTTTCCATCTCACACCCTTCTATACATTGATTCACCATACATGTTCTGTTACAGCCATTGACTTACATATAAGATTAAAATCCACCTTTGAAATTTTATAGACACAGAAGCTTTGGTAAATAAGTTTATAAAAGCTGGATTAGCCTTATGTCTTGTCTTATCAATACCACTGAAGGATATTATTTGCAAATTAAAATGTTACTGCGTACGTTGTGGATTATTATCTATGGCTTCCGATACAATGCAATTTACATAAGTTTGGTTGCCGTCTTCACTGTCCGATGTACATTGGATACTGTGGCAGTGCCTGTTGGGGTGGTTTGGACGGTGAAAGGTGTCATTAGTGTCTTCAAAAATTAACATGTAGATTAAGGAACGAATCCATATACCTGTTCTTATTGTGAATCAGCCCTTTAGAGCTGATGCGTACATTTAGAAGTCTTCTGATGATGGCAAGGGTTAGGTTGTTTTTTCTGATGCTGGGTTTGAAGACCTTGATAGAGGATGACCAAAACTTTATCTCTTGTTATATCCGTAAAAAGGTGGACTACGTCCTAATTATGAGCTGGCTTGGGGTGGCTATTTCTTTTATCTTCTGACAAAATATGGCTGAGTCGCTAATTAATTATATTGCTTCTTTGGCTGGTCTGGATAGGATTTTAGACAAGTACTGTGCTGTGTTGTACTGAACGGCTTGTCTAGAACAAATTAACAGTCTGGTTTTGACAGGACTTTTGTCTCATGGCATAAGGTGTGCTAGGGCGGGGGATAGATGCCTTAATTAGAATAGATTTTTTCGTCTTGCAGGTTGTCTGTTTAGTCTGATTGATGGGGGTTCTCCGTTCTCTTTGGTACCTTGCGGTTGGGTCTTTAGTCAGCTTTCTGTAGGTTACTTGGTCGTTTAATGTGGGTTTTTAATTTATTGGTGTTAATTGTCACTGTTGGTTCTCCTTTACGTACTGGCGATATACTGTAGTCAGTTCACCATTATTATTAAGTTCACAATATACAAAATATCCAAGGTACCCATAAAAGCCTACAAAGCCTTACTTTTACAAAAATCTGAAAATTTTTGACAATGAACATTTTTTAATCAGTCAACATGACTAGTGATTTTGTTGTATCATAATATCATGCCTTTCTGTATTTTCTTCATAGATTGTTAAGAGTCTTTTGAGGCCAACAGGTGAAGAACAAACGAACACATGCTATCAGCAGACCTTAATTTAAACAACGAAGATCGGATAGTGGTCAGCTATAGCAGTGGAGAAAAAAACGGAGAGAAAAGAGATTGGCAGATCTTTTAGTTACATGATTAGGTTTTGCGGCCTGAGGTTAAAAGCAGTCGCACTTCGTGGAGATAGTCCTACCAAAAACTTTGGCGAATATTGAAGTCGAAAAAAAGTTCTATAAAGTGTGATATCTGTTCCTGGTGGGCGCTATGTACTGGTAAAATTAAAGCTGCAGCTAGAAAGTTCAATGTCTACAAACAACTATACATATCCAGCTGTCCATATCCAGACTGGTCTTGACTATCGTCAAATTTACAATAGTGTCCTGTTCGATGCAGATTGGGTATAAAATGTTCTTAGGCTGTTTTCATGAAAGGATTTGGTGTTTCCAGGCAGGATTTTAAAAACTTTATTTGATAAATCATTTTCTACAAACGCTAAAGCCTGGTGTTTCCAGACAGGTTTTTAAAATTTGTGATAAAACCTTTTCTACAAATGCTTAAACATTGTAGTGCATTGTTTTTGACATTGTGTTTTGAGCCCTAATTCCCTTGGAATAATGCCAAATGGACTTGCCTCTAAATGAATATTGCTATTTGGACACTTTCTAATAGATCGTGAACACTCTTTTCGGTGTGGGATTAATCAGATTAAATGTTAATAATATTTGTTTCAAATTAGCCTATTGAAACCCTTCACAGGTTTGTAAAATGAATATCATCTATACTTGTTGGTGATTCTTGATATGTGTCATTTCACTTCAATTGGCCCATTGATTTTTTTCTACTCCAACATTCTCTGGCAATTCCCTGATTGAGCTCGTTTCTGTCGTGATCAGTGATACTATCGTCATAATTTCACACGAGATGTTATCGAGTATATAGAGGTCAAACGTTAGATATCATCGAAATCAACGAATAGTTTATTATGAATTTTCCTCATATTAATTGACAGTAGCTGTGCTTGATTGAGATTTCTTACACCTAAGCGTTTTCAGACTTACTCTCACTCTCCATATCGTCGTACTACATGTCAACTTATTCTATTAGGACTGTTGTTAGTTTTCTGGCATTAAAAAGAAACACTAGTCTATAGCAAGTGCAGAAAACGGGAGCATACTAGTATATCAAGAAAAGTGAAAAAGACATCGTCTGGTCATTAGGGCTGGATAACGTAGTTCATATTATACTACAAAGATTTAGATTTTAGGCCATGTTCGAATAATAACTCTTTAGAGTTGGTCCTTTTTGTACTGATCAGTTTGCACATTTTTACCTCGTTACGAGTCCCCAACCTCTTACCCACACTGTTTGACAAACATCCGGTAAGTAAAACAAATGAGTAAGTACGACGTTCACATCAGTGACATTAATATGAACAACCTTCTGCCCTGACGATGTACTGTGACAGAACTTCACGTACATCTATGAATTTTCCCTTTGTTGTGACGCCCGAAACAATAACACCAATACCCATATATACCCATATATATTTATAAATGTAGATAAAGAAAATTTCATAGAGTACATACCTGTGTATGTATACCTGGATATATCCCACGTGAACAAGATATCAGCTAAACCACAGCAACATTACATTTTAAAACTTGATATACTCGGATACAGACTGTTTGAACAAGATATAAGCTAAGTTGCCCCACACAGGATACTTACAGGTCAACTAATAATCAATAAAAATAGTTATATATAGAGAACTACAACAAGGATACACTGTCCAATCAATATATTGAAATACCATGTATATTGTGATGTCACTCTCACCCATTTACTCAAATCTTATTCGTAATGCTATATATAGAACTAAGCCTCTCAGACCTGTGTTGTAGTGTTTTGAGACTTTCTTCCCAAATTCCCTCTAAAATGGTCTTGATATTTTACACTTTCATTTGGTTTTGATTAACTTTTTTTTTAAATATTAAAATCTACAAAAATTTGTTGAAAAATGCCTATTCAGACAGAATGATTTTTGGTAACTTTGGGAATACCGTTCATCCCTTTCTCCCCAAAATCACAGGCCTGCCTCCAATCATAGTTCGCAAGGACTCGGATATAAATCCAGATTTAATTTCCACTGTTGATGATACCTCATACACAGATGTGCGCGCGGAAGGGATTAAGTAAGCCACACTCACCTCTTGTATAAACATACATTGTAAGCCTTGTATTGAATTTCCCTGTTTTGCCACTAAGTACTGTAACAGTCTGAATGATATGCACTGTCGTCCACAGCCTTTACTTCAGTGTCAATAATTCAATTCTGTTATTACGGGAGGTGCTTGACTCACACTAGTTATTATTCACTTACAACATAAGAAATAACATTCTTCGTTGGATATGCCGTACACTTAGCCCAACAATTGAATACTCTATCACAGAGATTAAATGCTCTGATGTATTTTTATTACAACTATCTGCACAATAAATCAATATTCTGAAGGAATCCAATAAAACACTGTTCGTTTAAGGTATTAGTAATTTCATCAATTTACAGATCTTAAGATTGATCATATTTAGCCCACTTCTTATCAAATCTGGTCTCCAAAATATGATTACACCCTATAACAAGTCTAGCGCAGGTACTGGAATAGGCCTCGAATAAACCATATGTGTTATATTTCAATGATCTTGAGGTAAATGTCTTTAAATATTCAGTATCATGTTAAGAAAGTCAATTAAAAATAATCAACCGGCTATATTCCTTACAGATGTGGCAAACTTACATATGACAAATACACGGACAGCTGTTCTTGCCTAAAGTGCGTTATTCCATATTATCTTAAATACTGTTATTTGTCATATCCCCAACAACAGAGCAGAGTGTTTTTAAAATATACTTTTACAGCTAACAAGCTTGCAGAAGATGAGAAAACCTCCCACGTCATCCCCCGCATCCATTTAATATCTATAAACAGGATTTACTTCGACAAGTTCTTCTGTACTATAAGTTACACCCTCTGTCTGGTTGGGTATACGGGTGGATATTTCCTCGAGAAGAATCATATTTTCACGAGCCCGTAGGGCGAATGAAAATATGATTCTTCGAGAGGAAATATTCACCTGTTTACCCAACCAGCCAGAGGGTGTAACGAATTTATCCCCATGAAGAGCTTTAATACCCCTGAATAGGGCGAAAAAAATTTGAGGTTATAAAACGCGTTGAGCACGCACTCAGCTGAGTACAAAATCAAGGCACATTCCAGCCGCTTGAGCACGCGTTTGTGGAGCTCTTCAGTGTAGAAGGTAGCAAGACGTTACATTGTTTTTGTCGGCTGCTCCGAAAGCATTTTGGCATGTCACGGAAAACAAGTTTAACTCATTTAACTTATTCAACTATATTTTCTCTTGAGTAGACTCAAGGACTTTTATAACCTCGGCCCGGGTTGTTAGATAAACGCACGCGACGCCCTGACTCCGTGTGTATATGCAAAATATACCTCGCCTGTGCAAAATATTCCCCATGTGTATGGTAAACATGGTGCTGTACGTCCCTTGCATGGACCATTCAGAAGCCTAGAATTTTCTCTGAATGGTGATAAAACTATATATTATATGCCAGATACCCTTACAACAAAACAGGTTGGCACACGAGGAAGTATCGGGTGGGGGTTTACGCACTATTCAGTACTGAGGTTAATGGAAGTGTGATATTTATGCTGCTTAAAACTGTTTCATTCAAACAATATAGGTCTACCACGTCGATTTATTTCTTCAGTTTAGTGAGAAAAGAGATATTTGAGATAATTGAGTAGTGTGTAGACCGTAGACTCATATAATTAAATTAAGACTGGGAAAAGATAGAATTCTCCAGCGGTTAATGCTTATTCAATCGATCTGTTAGTACACCGCTTGATTAGACTGGGCTGAAGAGGTAGGGTTTATTGTTTCACAGCAGGAATAGGAAATGCCGAAAAATTGTCGCTTCCATGGCAACTATCATCGGGAAAATCAGGAATAACACACCTCTCCCGCTGACGTAAATAATTAGTTTCCTGTAAAACACTATGAATAATATCAAATAAATCAAGTAGACAATGTTAATTATAAAGAATGCCTTAACACAGTAGATGTCCAGAGCAGTGAACAACTTCCAGTGATTTTCTCTGAAGTTACAAACAACACCACTAAGGTAGCATTTTATAATCCGTCCAACACGCCAAACATATACAGCATTGGATTTCCTAAATCTCTGGCGACAATCTTGGATCGGTTGTGTAATTAACATTGCCCTGTCTCCTATCATTAAACCGGAATGAACATCGACATAGTGGAAACATAGCTCGCGTTCTCTACACTACTTCTCACGTGATGGTGCGGATAATGACAGTTACCATGATTCATACCATGATACACTAAAAGAGATCTAGAACACGTGGACAGATCAGCGATGGCGAGCAGTACAATCAAGTAATTCAAGCTTGTCCTTAGTTTCTTTTTCTTGGAGAAATAAAACATGGAGATGAGCTGTCCATCAACTTCTATAAAACAAATAACATCGGCTGCTGCAACAGAAGTCGTCAACCTAACAATTGCCGATCGGAGTTGTTGACAGCGCAGATATTTGCCTGGCATCAGTCTTATACTGGTATAAGCAAACAGTTATTGTCTTGATAGATGTATCTTCGTCCGTTGCCCAAGGCACTGAATACATTTGCGTTGTTGTTCTCCCATAGTCTAAATGTGTTTGTCATTTCTCAGATTCTGACTAGGTTCGAACAATAGCAGTTCTGTATTTTGGGCTTTACGCAATCTGGAATTAAAATATGTTTATTTCACAGCCCATTGATATAACGAAAATGAATAACCAAATAAACGAAAGCGAAACTGAGGAACAGATGGGTATTTACGCCACACCCCGGACATTCACAGCTGACAGCTAAGACCTACACTTCGTCGGGTTTTAATCGTATTGCTTATATTGAATAGGTCTATGAACCACAATTGAGTACATTATCTTAGCTACTTAATTGTTTGTTTGTACTATATATTGTAGTCGTGTGTGTCTCCTCGTCGTTACTAGTGATAGCGAGGGTTGTTCCATCCACATATAGATCGACAAAGTCTGATATAACTCACATTTCAATAAATTCATCGTTAAACCGGTAATATCTTCATATAAGATACGCCGTCACTTTTTGGCCTGGACCTTGGATTAGTGTAAGTTATTGGGTTAGGTTTAAGGTTTACCCATATCCTACAACTATAAATTGATGCGTTGTCTAACCATTCCGAGGATCCATAAAAACTGATATCAACACACACTCAATATTTATAAAAAAAAAAATGCATAGTTCTATTGAGTTGATTTTGGTCATTATGGTTTTAGACATAGGTAAAGTTTATTTTACTCATATGAAGGCGACACACTCATCTGAGTTGAAAAGCACCCGTTATGACAAAGACAACAAAGTCAACACAGGTCATTTGCCGGATGTAAAGTGAGCATTACAAACAACATCAGGGCTCGTATTCATAAAGCTACTTAAGTATTTCTTAAAGATACGAAAAATGTAGCTAATTTTTAAACCTCATGAAAAGTACATAAATACCCATTTTTGTTACATTTTTGGGTACTAGATGGTTGATTATAAATGAAGCATTCGAAAATGAAAACTAAACTCTTTCCCATTTATATTTTTTCAATGGAAAAATAAAAGACTGAAATTTGGCTAAGTATTACTTAACTTTAAGTAACACTTAAGAAGCTTTATAAATACGGGCCCAGGTTCACGGTGTAGCAAAGGAAGAAGGCACATGCAGCTCCAACCCAACCACCAGCTGTTACCGAATGGAACCAAACGGAAAATGTTACGAACGGGTTATTTACAATTATATCATATTTGCAATCTAAACTTGTGTAAAGATTGGATATATAACTAAAAAATAGATAATGGATTGAGGTATATACTGTTTCAACAACTGCCTGGAGAGTCCTTATCTAGAAAAAGGATCTTGGACAATATTCCATACAATGGAGGTACAATTTTACAAGCCGTGAGCGTAACTGGATATATAGAATTATTCCACAGTTGATATATTAAGTCAATAATAGAACAAGGTTTTTAGATAAGGCTTTATTTGATTGACGTCAGTCAGAACATAAAGACAGCCAAAGTCGATTCTACAATCTCTGTTATGTCAATTAAGTAAATACTAAACATTACAGACGCTTTCAATATCACTTTAATAGAACACGGGAGTCAAATCGATTGAAACAGCGTTCTGATATTAAAACGCCATAACAATAATTGATAATTTCTGTTTTCCAGTATATTCCAGTTACGTAAAGGAAAATCGATCCATAAGAAATCAATTAAATTTGCTGAGGCTATTCAGGTCAAGTATAGTTTAGAAAGCTATTAAGTTGTTTTGGATGTCTCTAAACGTGGATAAATAATGCGGTTTGCACATTGCTATTCGAAGGGACCATTATTTGTACCGCATTGCAAATAGGCGTCAAACCTTAGTTAATAATGTGTTTTGTACCGTAAAGTTACACAGATATGATCATGATGTCTGGCTTTATCAGATCTAATGCTTTATATGCCATTTGTAGCACCAATTGTAACACAAAATATGTTTCGTTCCAAAATAGCAAAGACCTTTATGTTTCTTTCAGATAGCGTTTTTGTCGCATATCAGAACAACTGTTAACAGGACATTGAATATTGAACCTGTTACATAATATTTATTTATCTGATTGATGTTTAACCATTCGTACTCACTTATACAACAGATTTGCGTGGCAGATTTGTGATGGCAAACCGGGTTGGCGGGACCTCGTACAAAACCAACACATCCATTTTTATTTCAATTTAATGGAAGTTCACATTTGGTGTAATCCAGATATTGTGTTTGTTTGAGTACATCTTGACTTCCAATAGTTCTTTAAGTTTGCGCTGAACATAAATGTTAGTTCATTATCTATTAAAAGGAACAACAGTTTATTTTGAATAAACAAAACATTACTTCATTATCAGGCATTTTTCCTTACATTGTAAAACACTTTAACATATCTGTCAATAGGTATTACTGTATATCTATTATTATTACATTATTCGCTGACTTTGTTTCTGTTTCAATTGTTACTATGTTATTGTTGCTTTATTACAATATCTGTTGCTTAACGTTCCATTAATCAGTGGCAGTCTGGACCTTGTTGATAAATAATAACATTTCGAAACTTACATAATGCCACAAGTTCGGATATTTCCTATATTGACGATAAGCCAGTGATATATAATGTCACCTTGTCCAAAGCTTAATGTGATATAAGAAGGTGGTAAAATATGATACGACTTTTGTAAATCAGTAGATTCTCACAACCGGTAGGTATGAATTATTGCATATTTTGCTCTTGAACATAACATGATTCCTGACATGAAAAGTCGTTCACATTAAGTTAGGTTCTTGGTGGATTTCCGATGTAAAGAAAGTCTGAAAGGAATTGACAATTGCAGGATGCTTATATGATAATGTGCTCAAAAGTAAGATGTGTTTGTCGTCATAAGCATTTCTTTCGTTTGGAATCTTGATTAAGTTTCAACTTCTAACAAAGTAGATGATGGAGTTTATAACACTAATTCAGTGTCTTATTTTTTATCCATAGTCTAAGGTTTATCCATTCATGAATGCTTAATTAATGAAGGGAAAGTTGACGACAATTGCTTTTATTGTCATCTGGTAAATGTTACCCAACCACCCGCTGTTACTGAGTGAAACCAAACGGATAATGTTACAAATGAGTTATTTACAATTATATTATATTTGCAATCTAAATGTAAATATTAAATTTATAACTGAAGATAGATAATGGATTGAGGTATATACTGTTGGTTTTCACCAAATGCCTGGAGAGTCCTTATCTAGAAAAAGGATCTTGGACAATATTCCATACAATGAAGGTACAATTTTACAAGCCGTGAGCCCAACTGGATATAAAGAATTATTCCACAGTTGTTAGATTAAGTCAATAATAGAACAAGGTTTTTAGATAAGGCTTTATTTGATTGACAATCAGTCAGAATATAAAAACAGCCAAAGTCGATTCTACAATCTCTGTCATGTCAATTAAGTAAATACTAAACATTACAGACGCTTTCAATATCATTATAATAGAACACTGGAGTCACATCGACTAATACAGCGTTCTGGTATTAAAACGCCATAACAATAATTGATAATTCCTGTTCTCCAGTATATGCCAGTTACGTAAAGGTAAATCGATCCATAAGATATCACTTAAATTTGATGAGGCTAGTCAGGTCAAGTGCAGTTTAGAAAGCTATTAAGTTGTTTTGGATGTCTCTAAACGTGGATATATAGGTTAAAAAGGTTCGAACGCGGTTTGCAGATCGCTATTCGAAGGGACCATTATTTGTACAGCAGTGCAAATAGGCATCAAACCTCAGTTAATAATGTGTTTTATACCGTGAAGTTACACAGACATGACCATGATGTCTGGCTTTATCAGATCTAATGCTTTATTTGCGTTTTGCAGCACCAATTGTAACACAAAATATGCTTCGTTCCAGAATAGCGAAGACCTTTATGATCATTACAGATAGCGTTTTTTTTTTCGCTTATCAGAACAACTGTTAACAGAACATTCAATATTGAACCTGTTACGTAATATTTATTTATTTGATTGATGTTTAACCAATCGTACTCACTTATACAACAGATTTGCGTTGCAGATTTGTGATGGCAAACCGGGTTGGCGGGATCTCGTACAAAACCAACACATCCATTTTTGTTTCAAATTAATGGAAGTTCACATTTGATGTAATCCAGATAATTTGTTTCTTTGAGTACATCTTGACTTCCATTAGGTCCTTAAGTTTGCGCTGAACATAAATGTTACTTCATTATCTATTAAAAGGAACAACAGTTTATTTTGAATAAACAAAACATTACTTCATTATCAGGCATTTTTTCTTACATTGTAAAACACTTTAACATTATCTGTCAATAGGTATTACTGTATATCTATTATTATTACATTATTCGCTGACTTTGTTTCTGTTTCAATTGTTACT
>JAVFBZ010028347.1:0-12486 GCA_032466195.1 Katharina tunicata
TGTATTGCATTTTCTCGAGATGCGCCTTTAGGTTATCCAGAACAACTCGAGATTCAGGTCTATCTAGAAACTTGTCTTTGAAAATTGATCTACAACGTGAGTTAATTTATTGACTTTAATTAGTCGATATCCCTGTTCCAGTGCGACTACTCTTGACAAAACTATATAAATCTATATAGGCCTAAGGGTAATTTGACCACTTTGACACGCCTTTAAATTGTGCTTTTGGAACACATACCAAAACGAAGCATGGTTTAATTGTGTTACAATAAATGCTTAATGTAATGTATTGCTTAATTTTGCTATTGTATACATGGTTCAACTGTATGTCCATATAAAGCAAAATTGGCCCAACTTAATTGTCTCTTCGTTACCAATGCTGCTCATTTGATTAGTGCCTCGCGCCATTCTTAATGTTATTGCGCTTTTTCTATGGCCTTTGTTCGTTTATTTATGTTTGTTGTTTCCAAGCATTTAAAACAGGGACATCACACATCTGATCAATTACTCCCTGTATACCCTATATTTATGTACACTCATCGAGTGACATGTGACAGGCTATATAGGGTACCTCATTATGCATGTTAATTTGCTTCCACAAAGTTACTGATATTAACTCAACAAATTTCCATATTCAAATATTTGTATTTAGTAATGCCAATTGACGGGTACAGCGTTGGCCTATAATATATAATTAAGTTATATTGAATGAAGTTATGTTAATTGTGATTCTTTAGTTTAACAAATCCGGTTGACAAATAATCCTCACTTTGTCCAAAATTAAATAATTTGGCAGCATCAATTTCTGAAAAATCATCACATTCTTACTGAAATAGTACATTTAGGCTGGCAGGCCAGACGGGAAGACCATCTTCCGGAAAATATACCATATTCAACATTTTCATAATTTACTTTAGTCAAAAATGTGCAAATTCATTACTTTCGATATTTGATGTTCATTTTCAACATATCGATGACACTAAAGGGTAACACTAAGGGTCTGATCTCGGTAATAGAAGATTGTCAGAAATACAAATTACATAGCACGTTAAAAATATGTATATGATTTTTTTTTTTTATGATTTTTTCTGAATATAGGCCTAAAATTTAATTTCCAGTTAGTCTGCCAAAACACATTTCTTTTTTACAGTTAAGCCTAATCTCTTGCCTGTAAATTTTCTCACGGTTTATTTGGGTACACTCTAAGAGGATGGTATTTAGTTTTATCGGCAAAGGAATGTTGTATACCAGTAAGTAACAAAGTACTCAGTGACCGGTAATTTTCCGTGTGTTTTTTTCTTCCAATGGTCTTGCGAATCGTGCAATGGTGGCTGTAATCGATTTGGTATTTCACACTGGACTGGACGCAAGCGTGGGTTTTGTAACTTGCCCTTTAGATTGGTGTATTTGAAGAGACCAAAAACATTAACAAACCATGCAAAAGCTGTTTGTTTTAGTTTGGATAGCGCCGACCTTCTTCTAGTAGTGGGTCGGATAGCTGAGTGGCTTAGGTGGCCGGCCTTTACTGCTGGCGATTCGGTTCAGTAGAACTAGAATCTGTTCAGTATCAGAGTCTCATCCAAAAAAAATACTGTTAACGGCCTGTCACACCTAGCCGATTTGGCTCGCCGGAGCTATACCGGAGCAAACACTTGGCGATTTATGGGGATCAGTACTAGTACGGCAGTGCACCGGTATCACATCGTTAAGGACGGTAGTACATCGTCAAGACACCGTCAGAACATCGGCGAAAAATTTAGCAACGTCAGGCGACGATAGAAATTTTTGAACATGCTCAAAAATTTCTTACGTTGCGCTGCCGGGGCGAGCAACGGGTTTACAACGGCAGTACAACGGCAGTACTCCGGTATGGCCTCGTTAATGTCGGTAGAGCACCGATAGGCGGCTCTCCGTTGGCCTCAATGTGTACGGCACTGGTACCGATGTGATACCGTAGTATTGGCAGCACAACGGCAGCGCAACGGTATCACTCCTTATATAGCTCCGGTGAAGGGTGGCACATCGGTGGAACAACGGCGGCGCATCGGTATAACATCGGCGGCGCATCGGTCACACTAAAGTGACAGACAAGTGGTTTTCCGAAGCACAACGGTATCACCACGGGAACGCCGGTACTACATCGGTATTGCTACGGCCAATTTTGATTTTTCAAGTCCTTTCTCGCCGGAGCTCCGCCTATTTTCTCGCCGTTGTTAATTTTGTGCTCCGGTTTAGTCCCGTCGAAGTACATCGGTAGCGTGTGACAGGCCCTTTGACAGCGACTTTCTAAACAATCATTTTAACCACTGTGACACATTTTCATTGGTACCAGATAAAGTTTGATATAGGTAACTCTTTGGTTTTTGTATGCTTTTATCTTTTGGGGATTTACTTCAGCCATTTTTCATTTTTCTATTCAGCATCGACCCCGAAAATATTGCTATAATTCTGTTGGATAGTCCTTAAGGCACGTACGTGTTAAACAAGGTTGTGTAGGCATTTCATTTGCAAGAGGATTAATCGTAAATAAGCTGGTGAACTTCATATCTGGTATGATAGTATTTATTTTCAATCTATTACGAACATAATTATTTATAAGAGAAAATAAATTAGAATCTGTATTTTAATGTTATGTATATCAAACAGCTGCATGTTGGGGGTCCGCTAAGAAAATTGTTTTCTGAGAGTAAATAGACTGAAATTGGGATATGAAGTTTTCTCTTTGATCTCTTTGATAACATCAGCAACCCTCGACTATTTTATATACCGCAATCACCTCTAAAGAAAATGCTGATGAACACAGCGTGACCCGGGGCTGTCCAGGCTCGGAAGTATTATTATAGCACCTTAAATGTAGCCCAACAAGGTATTATCATCTCTTTTAGCACGTAACTCAAGACGCCAATAACAAATTCATCGTGCATGCTTTGCTTGAGACCAACTGGGCAGTCAACCAATGGCAGATCACCAGGATACGGCTAGGCCAACTGATATTCTATGTATATCTCGACAACACATTGAAATATATTGATAAAATTAACGGGGTGCAGCCTGCTTTTCCCATCGCTCGAATTGCCGATAATCAAGCGAAAATATCCAATATAAATAGTCGGTGGGAAAATTGTATACGTCTCGAATAAATACCGAGTGATATTAGCTGTGCTCGTTTTCACAATCACTTTATTGTGGCTGATCTGTTTACGACCGGAAAATTATTTCAATGACGATGTGATACAAAGGTCAGCATCCCGTGTAACGTCTATACTCAGTGACACTTGACGAGCTTACAGTCTTTGGTTGTAGGCGGCTAACGTAACACTCCCAACTTTTTTGCGTACCGCTTTTACTTCATATATAAAGAGAACTCCGACGTGGTTAGAACACAGAACTCCTCGTTTGTGTTAGTTAGCCAAAACGCTCTACACTCCTATTTGAATTTGGATTTCAAAACCAAAAAGGTAAGAATGTTAAATGTATATATCAATTGTTAAACTTCCGTTTTATTACAATTTATGGCATGATATGCTTTCTAAGGCCAGTAGTTCCACATATTAGTTTTGAGTAACATAGAATAAGAGAAACTCCGAACAAGCAAGTCTTGTTGGTATAGATAATACATTTCGGCTTTATTATACCATAATCAGTTAAACATATATATATTCCTCTTGTATTACAATATGATTAGCCTAGCACCATGCAGGTTTGCAAGGCTCTTAATACAGGAATATCAAAACATTGTACCTAAAATGATGAAGCCTCTATCATAGAGACCTATCATAGCGTATAGGAAGAACAAATCTGTCAAGGACCTCTTATTTAAGACGAAACTCCCTTCTGTATCAGATAACCCTGAACTGCCCTAATCTTTTTTGGGTAGACTAAGGGGTTTACTACTAACTCTAAACGATACATTTTTCAGGTTGTGAATATTATCACCCATACCTAATATCTATGTGTGTTATATATTCGCCACATATTTATCTTCACAATTTACATGTTACATGTATTGCCTTTTCTCGAGATGCGCTTATAGGTTATCCACAACAACTCGAGATTCAGGTCTATCTAGAAACTTTTCTCTGGGAATTTATCTAGAACATGAGATTATTTATCGGCTTTAATTAGTCGCTATCGTGTGATTACTCTTTATAAAAATATATTTTTATATACTCTATATAGCATAATAAAGCTGAAATGTAATTTCTATACCAACATGACTTCCTTGTTCAGAGTTTGCTTACTCTAATTGCTTCTTATATAGTCTTGTAGTTAGCCTCAGGAGGGGGGGTATTATCTCAGGTTACTTTTTGTCCTTTTTTCACTTGCCGGTCTTTTTTTATTTTGCCGATTTTATTTTAGGATTGGGGATGTTAATTAGAGTTAATTATATCTGGTTCGCTTACGATTTATTTTTCTCGTTTCAACGCGACCATACAAACGCCCAGATTTTTTAGGTCTGAAATTGTCAATGTAAATCATGCTGTCATCACACATGCTGATGGATTATACTAGCAATATCGGTGTATGCACAATAACATATCTTCTGCTTTCTACCGTTCTATGCGAATCTCAACCATCATTCCCGTCTGATATAGACATCGAGTTGCCAGCGTCTATCTCATAGCTGTGACTATCATCATATACGTGGAGAAAAACTAATGTCAGCCTTCGGCAGGAGTCACAGATCAATCCATACTGTTAATGTAGAACCGGTAAATCTTATCTCAATTCATCAAATCGAGTCTTAATGTTATTGGAGATGTTGTGTGAATTATTAAAGCAATATTAATATTAACTTTGTTTTTTGTTTGTCCACTCTCGTCATGAGAAGAATAGAACTACCAAAGCGAGTGAACAATCTGTCGCCCATAGATATTAATCAGAGAAATGAAAACACCACGAGGACAGTAATCATTGTTAGGAAGCATTACCCTGAACTGTTCCGTTTGACAGCGTCGAAGCAGGCCAACGGTTTACCCAATATACCTTTGTTTCTCTTGCTAATAGAGATTTAGTAAAAAGCTGCCGTGAATAGCCAGATTAGACTGAATGGGACGTTATCCTGCTGTAGAACAATTGTGCGCATTTTGTAGTTACTGGGGTTATTCAGGTTCGGCTCAGCAACATGTCACTTTTGTATCCAATAATAAGAGAGACATATTTAAGACACCATATCAGAAACGTCGCTGGTGGTAGTAAAAGAGACTTCTAGCGTCTTGTAGACAAAGATCAGATCAAGCTTTAAACTATCACTTGGCCTGTTTTCGCCTAATTGTGACTGTGAAAACTATTAAATTAGAGCCTAATTGAGCTACGAGAATTCATTAATTATTTTCATTTATTCGTTTTATACAATCTTCCACTGAAACATTTCGGTTTTAACAATCTATTTTGCTGTAACCATAAATGTCCAAGAGCAGAGATTTGAATTAAGTACGTTGGGAGTTTTGTAAGCTTAGAGATTTGGGCTATTGTAAGATGACAAAGAAACTTGAACTTTGAAGATTTTTTCGATTTGACATTCGGCTAAACCTGTGGTATAGTTTCGGAGTTAGGCACCAAGTGAAGTACGTTAGTGTTTAGTTTACGTATTTATTCAACTTCAACCTTTTGGTGATATTCACACGAACACGCTATTTGACCTCCACAAGTCATAAAACGGGTTTTAGTTAGACTGGTAGCCTCATTCGACGTCTAACCACTATAATAGACATTCCAGACACGTACCGTACCTAGTCGTTAGCATCGAATACAAACACTTGGCCGTACCAATCTGGGGAATCATAGTGGTCCAGATACAACAAATTACCACAGATACCACCGTATATGTGGATTAATTACCCACAGTCTGTGCATCAGAATATTCAAACAATCACAATCTTCGACTGGTTGTTCATTCTTGTAAAGTATTTCTGCATATAATATACCGAATATAGGAAAGAGAACTTATTTTCTTTCAAGTAGTTACCAATACCCAGTTATGCTTCTCATTATTAATATATTAAACAGAATAAACGGAATTGTTGAACAGTATTCACTCGACGGTTAATTTTGTAGAATGTTGTAATACTGTTGATATTTTATATGATAATTTCGTCAATTATAATTGTGAATGTGACATTGTAGAGGTGGCTTTTGTATCCGGAGGTTTTGGTGTTAAATCCATTCTAGACTTGATTACGACCAACAGACCAGGAAACCATACCATCTTGTCAAAAGACTATTTGAGTTGATTGTGATACAAAATCCAGCGCATGTCACCTATAGACTTGGTTCTTCCTAATTCTATATGTCCTCAGTTGCCCCAAGATTTCAGAACAAAATGGGCTAATTGTTGAACACTTCACAAAAGTACATTGTAACGTTTGTTGAAGACGTTTATTATTCGAATTCCAGACCACAGCCCATAATGCAGAGGATGATTCTAGGAGTACTGTTATTTCTTCTTGTGTCCGAGGTGTGGATGGCGCCGTTTGAGAAACATGGATCTTCGGATGGATCAAAACAGGTTTGTTTTCAAGCCATTAGTTTAAGAGACATTTTAACTGAAACACAAGTTTTACACGTGTTTATTTACCTGAGTATACTGTTCCAGATTGTTTCCCATTTGCATATGACGCATGCACTTATGCATCCAACGCGCCATACCAGACACTTTATAACAAAAACCGGTTGGCCCATATACATATTGAACTAATGTACAACTTTCCGATGTATGTTAACCTGAATTTCGTGAAAATTTGTATTAACAAGCAATTTGTCTTTTTCTGCCTTTAAACCGGCAATGTAAGTCATAGATGTCATGTTTCTACTTTTAGCTATCAAGAAGAAGTAGCGGTTCTAGTCAGCGTGAAAGACGGGGATGTACGTGGTGGTTTGAATGGAAAGTTCATGGAGCCGACGTCAACAACGCTTACGTCACCAGTTTACTAAACCGTAAGCTTCGCATTTCTTTTTTTCTTCACAACATATATTTACGTCATAGCTATTCTAAAGGCTTAAGCATTGCACATAACATATCATTTTTCTGCTACAACTTTTACATTCCATTGAAATTAATATAAGTTTTCATCAACGTAAGTGTTGTGCTCTGTAAAATATGTTGTTTTCGATCAAGAAGGATATTTCCTTAAATTCTTTCAAATGCTGCTTTGTCTTTATTAATTAATATAATATACGTACATATATAGCTCCGTCGATTAAAGAGCTGGCCCTGCTAGCCAGAGACCCGAATTCGAATCCCGGTGGAGGCAAGCAAAATTTTCTTTCTCTAAATTTATAAATAAAATATGTATATCTATTAGTCAACCGATTTCTCAGGATAGTTTGAAAACATAAACTCCCTCACTTCTGTTGAGCCTTATTTATATTGGATCAGTCAGCAAGGCACACTTTGCTTCCCAACGGAATAATAATTTGAAGTGCTATGTGTGTAGCTTGGTATTCCAGTAAATCAACGGCAGCGGAATCATCTTTGGGACAATATAATTGTGGTTTGGGGTCGTACTGACCGGGGCTAATAGGGACTTGTAGGGGTCATACATTATTAAAATAAGCCTCAGTGGAGCGCTTCAACAAAGATCTAAATTCCTCGAAGTTATAGATCGGTTGCTTCCTGGAAGCATAAATCTTAGCATGGAATGTTGCGTGACATACGCACACCTTTGGGATAAAACCTTGGTTACTAAGTTTGCAGAGGCTGATAAACAGTAGAATTTCAGGGCTAATAAATTATTCAACGGGCAGATATTTGCATAGTTAACGATGGCTGACCATCCCAACAGACGTGGCACGGTGTAGTTAAGGAGTGTTCCGTTTATCGTGCCAATAGAAAATAGAAAAGGGATTCTCATATCAGACTTTTGTTTTAAACAACTGCGGTAAACTTAGCGATGTGAAACGGGAATCCCTTAACCTTCTTGTCCCCGTCATCGGCGCACTGATTGTAACGAATATCTCTACTCATCAGTTTAAAGGCGTACAATTGACAACAATCAAGTATAACTTCACCCTGTGTGGGCAAATAGAACATCCAACCTTGAATAATTAAATTCGTTCGTAAATACGTTCTTCTTCCACACTCATCCCATTAACAAAGATCTCCAGCTCCAACTAAGACTACCTCATCCCCCACCCCCAATCCCACCACTCCACCACTCCAAAATGGTCATAACTAAAAAAACTCTCCACTCCAACAAAATGACCGTAACAAAGCCCCCCGTGAAATCTCCTCAACATATGATAGCTCGGGAAGTTGAAAAGAAATGCATATGACAACTGTCACCTTTTGTTTATTGCATCGAATTTGCTTTAAAATTCGTTTGATGGTTCTATATATTATTTCCAATTATTTACCTTTTTCTTTCAGAATTCTTCAAAAGTGTGTGTTCGAAATTCAGTAAATAGAACAAGACATTGCGGACTGTCATCCAGTGTTCTGAAACACCGGACGGGTTCAGGGAAATGTTATAAGCACCTATCTGTTATTGTTATGTCGTGATTATGTCGTGCTCCAGTTACACATCTGTTCAACCTACTGTATGAGATATTTTAGATCGCAGAGCCCTTGTTTAAGACATGACGATATGTAAATGAATTCCACCATACTACAACATAGTTTTATGTTTGTCTACAATGTTGAAAGCGATACTATCTCCTGGTGATGGCATAATAAATGCTGAAATTTTCAGTCAAATTGAATTTATCTTTATTTGTTGTGACAGAAAATAATCGAATTATGACACATTTGTCTCTTTGAGTGTCATGTCCGTGCTACCAAATGATTCAGCTAACAATCAGTATAACATTTTAGAATGATATCAACAGTTTCCTGTACAGATAGGCCTACATTAGTGAAAATACTACTTACATCAAATCTTGCCAGATATTTCTCATTAAGGTGTTCATGATTTGGCATCCATTGTGAAAAAGTAAACCGCCTAAATTTAACCATTGTATCGTTTTGTCGAAAATCGTTCAGATATTTAGCAACAGTCCTTAACTCCCACCAAAGACATTCATAATTTCAATAATCTTTTGCAAACAAGAAACAAAGCCTGTTTCGCTAATTTAATCCATAATTAAGTAATTAAAGCAACTATTTACGAATGTTTATGGTACATTTGATTTGTATAAATTTATATTGTATACATTATTTCAATAAAATTCGGATAGTTTTAAACTGTATTGAGTTCGTTTAAAGCTATTTGGTAGTTAGCTATACAATGTTTTAGCTCATTTCTCGATGTTTTTTTTAAATCAATTTGCCTGAACCATTTGGGGGCCACGTCGTGGCTCGGTGGTTCATTGTTGGAATACAGAGCCTTGTTCAGTGTACCGGAAAACGCTGTAAAAAAGTTCCGGCCATAATGGCGATGATTGTATCACGTCCGAGATCATGTGCGCAGTACATTCGATGACTTCCGCGTGTCCTAACACCGCTTAGCCCTGAGAGCTCCATGGCGCAGGAGGCTCTCGCCAACTACACCACCAGCTCAAATTCAACACAAAAGCATACAAAGTAAGACAGGTCTCATCATTTATTTATTTGTTACAAGAAGCTTAGCAGCTTAGCTTTTAACAGAATGGAGAGATAAATACATGCATTTCGTAGGCATATCACAGTAAACTTATATAAATAGCATATATAATACTTTAAACTTCAGGACGTCGACTTTTTTTTTAGGCGGCCTCAATGTTAAGTTACAATTGGTGCGAGTTCCATAGAAACAGGTAAACAATCGCAGCATGTACATGTACATACAGCTTTCATTTTGATACGAGGCAAACTGCTTTTTCAAGGTAAATTAACGTCGTGGTCCGTTTGTAGTATAAGGCCCTGAGGTCGTTATTATACAAAATAAATCGAAGCCTATACAGAATGGTTAAAACATGGCTGGGTAATTGTCGTTTCTACACGACCCTTCGCCGAATTTAAATACGTTAATTTTCCCACAGAATACTACATGGTTGCCCTCATTGCGTGGTGTTGTTCCCCCGGCTGATCCGCCGCAGTTTGTCGCCTGGGAAATCGAACCTTCCCAAGTACCGTCACCCGAGTCCCTGGCTACATAACCCTTCAGATCAAACCAACCTCCATCCGCCTTTGAACAGTCCATGAGTAAATCCACCATCCAGTAATGCTGTCCATACCTGACAAACAGTTACAAAAGAAGCGATTATACCGCCATTTTCTCGAATAACGACATCTCACAAGACAAATCCAGCAAAACAAAATACAAGAAAAACGAAACCTTATCGCCAGTATTACCTAGCTCGCCAGTGTCCTAGATCCAGTTTATTCAGTAGGTAAAAGGTGTGGTAGGTTTAATGTCTCACGTTTCAACATATTGACAAACGATAAGAGAAAAAAGGTTTGAAATAAAAAAAATAACTATCAAATTAAACCCAACCCTCCAATGTCCGTACCATAACTTGTAGTGTAGGTTCGACCAAGGCCGTCCAATACAAAACCTCAAGTCGTCAATTAAACCAAAGGCGCCCAAAATGACTACGTTTATAAAGAAATATGGAAGATGGAGTAAAAGTAACACATTGAAGATCTCTTTTATGACACATTTTAATCTATCCGTAATCGGTAACTATTAAAGAAAAGCGGTTAAAGAAAATAGGTTTGATTGGAGTTTAACGTCGTGGTTAATGTTGTTTCACTCATATGACGGCGTGCTAGCCCAATGAGTGAAGGCAACAGATGAGGACGCCATGGGACAAGGACAGGACTCAATACAGACGCTACAACACTTCGGCTTCGTGATGCCCCTTAGCTCAGAGGAAGCCCCGTCACACCAACCACCCGCATACAAATTGGTTAAATCTTAATAAAAGTGGACTAATAATACAACGTAAGAAACAGTAAACGTGTTTGATGTTTTAGTTCAAGTACATGTATAAAGCTGCTAACAACTGACTAATAAATAGAACAAGAGTAGGTGCCTTGTGTAGTTCACCTGTTGACTGTTCTTAATTCAGTATGTAAAATATGAGGCTCGGAATCTAATAAGGTTATTGGCAACTATTTTTGTATAAATACATCAAAGAAAAGCTTGGAGTTGAAAGGCATCCAACAAAGGCGCTGAATGCAAAACACAGAACAGCTTTAATAAACTTAGAACAGCTTCATCTGACATTTAGAAACTTTAGTCGATCCTCATTGTAATATGTCAGACTGAAATACTCATGTATACATACATGCTTTTTATACACTATTTACTATACATTTTCATATTTATTTGCAATTAACTTATTCCAAACAACAGCCACTTGCTTTATTATGTGCTAGTTTTAGTTGAAAGCCAAATTTCAGCCTACGGCAATACATTTAATTGAATTTTAATATTCCACTAGGATTCCGGTTTTCCATCATATACCCCTTGCAGGAAGCGTCATGATATAAGTGCAGTATACCCTAAAGTACTACCTTAAACACCAAGCAAATTAATAAATCTAAGTAATCTCCCTTTGTCTTCCGTTGAGTTCTAGTGTGCATTTGTTGGGGTTTTAGGCCTTACTAAAGGTTATTTTACTTATATGACGGTGTGTCAACCCAATGGATGGAGAAAACCACCTTTTACGTCAGAAAGAAGAAACAAAGACATAACAGTGTACAAAACAGACCGCCTCGTGAAGGCGGCTTTGAGTTGAGGAAGTGAGTACATTTTAGCAAGCAATTCTATAAAACTTTGATACTATACGTGTTTAGAGCCACATGGCTGTCTGCGGTGCCTGTGTTCGTTGTCCACACGGTGGGTGTACCCGCTGCAGCTTTAGAGTCCCGGCTCCTTGTCCCCTGGGTGGCCTCCGACCCAGTCCAATCAATGTAGTTATCTCCGGAACTCCAGTCCCTGTAATCGCTAAAGTGGTCGGCTGATGGTATGGAATAATACTGTATTGGAATGACACATGGATCACGAAACAACTCTCCCCCACAAGCTGAAACAACAGGGAGACACTTTTGTTTACATGAATTTATGTTTTGTTGGTCCTCATAATTAACCGCTATGTATTTTGTTCTTGGTACATTTGAACAGAGTAGGCCTATTGCTATTTTGATGCTGTATTGTAGTACGGTGGCTTTTAAGTATCATACAATTCATCATCAATTTTATGCATGTTTTGTTCATTTACAAGGAAAAATTGTTAAGCAAAAAAGTTAAACACGTAGTCCATCGATAAAACTGATATGTTGTTTACTAAAATTGCATTTAAAAGTCGAGAAATTGTAACAAATAGAGTTTTAATTCAGAAGGAGTTTCTCAAAAAATATATCAGAAATACAAAAAGTTAAAGTGGAACGCGATAAAATAAAAAAAAGTTTCGCGAAAATTAAAATGAATTTAACTAATATTAAAGTGAATTTCGAGAAAACTAAATTTAAAAGGCACAAAAATCAAAATGAAACACACAAAAATAAAAAATGAGCTTTGCGAAAATTAAAATGGAATTTGCGAGAAAACCAAAATTAATTTC
>JAVFBZ010028347.1:12586-29019 GCA_032466195.1 Katharina tunicata
GCTCAAAAGCTGTAATATTACAGTCCACGTTTTTTAATCTTTTAGCAAGGTCCCCAATTTAAAAATGAACTGTTTGATAATACTGAATCCGGATAAAACTTAAGGAAGAAAAACACCATCAAATCTCATCACATGCAGGGGCACTATAAATGCCGGTCTCTGCTCATTCTGCCACATAAGCCGCGATTACACGGCCACAATTGGTGGGTCTGAGCCAGCTCTGATCTAGATTAGATTTGTGTTCGTGTTTACACGGGCAGAAAAAGGTGGACTAAATCTGATCCGGATCAGAATAGTCCGTCTTTTTTTGACCCACCAAATTTGATGGGTAAACAAGAATCCGCATCAGTTTAGTTCACCTACAGGTGGCGTTCTTGGAATGCTCTGACGTTTTCTTGGAATGCCGTGACGTTTTTCCATTGTTTCGCCGCTCGATCACGCTAGCTGGCAGTGTGCCAAGATTCGATCGACGCTTGCTGCAAGTCTGTCAAAAGTGCCGTGTAACCGCAAACCGTCATTAATTGGCGAACTAAATAAGCCAGCTCCGGTGCGGATCAGAGCCGGCTTAGTTTAGTTAACATTTTCCATGCCTGTGTAACCGCGGCTATAAGTACACACATTTGGAATGAGCTACCTAACAACTGAACACTGACAACAGGCATAGAGCTGTACGTATTAAATAGCTATGTAACGCTATTTTGTCCCACATAAATTATTAAATAGCTATTTAATGCAATTTTGCCCATAATGACTTAATATCTATGCATTCTTTATCCTACTTAACTTATTTGATAGCTATGTATTACTAGTATTCTCTGATACTGAACAGATTCAAGAATTTATTTGGCAGTCTGATACCTTTGCCGGAATCTAACCCACGACACACTACCGGTACGTTTATGGTATATATGCAAATAATAGATGCAAAAGCAATATTAATTGATCTTTGACAGATCTAGATTATTCTAAAAGAAAGTTCGCAGTGCGCCCAATATTCGGCAACCATGGGCAAATTGAGGAAATTAACCAGGTCGATTTGTACACGTTCGTGTCGAACTCGCTTCATGGCTAGGAATTCATCGCAGTTGTTAGAGGGAGATGGCGATTCTAACCGTATCGAGGGAGATTTATCCGCAATAATAAATACCAAACCGTAGATCTTCATTAAGGAAGACAATGATAAATAGTTGAACTGTTGATAAAAATAATAATTTAAACAATGTCGAAAAAGTATACAAGAAGAGTCGGAATCTTGTTAAAGATGCTCTCTGATCCCAGACAACGATTTCAGTCTTAAGTCAACTTATCAGAACCAATATTTTAAACAGATGCCTTCATGTTTTAGATAAACGCCGAAATATCACTCAATACAAGTAGGATTATTATGCTTATAGATGCGATTTGGAAGAAGTAAAACAGGGCAATTAATTTTCAACAGTTTTCACTAAAAAAAACAAGTATAAAATCTGTGGTGAACTTACTACGACGAGCAGAATTGCTGAGACCGCCTCTTAAAAACAAGTTCTCTCCAGGGGATGATTCGTATCGCAGGAAGATTGTCGTTCTCTCCAACCCTGTACACCACAGAAACATCACATGATTTCATTTATGTTTCGCATATTTGTCATGCATGTGAATGAACTCCTTAAAGGTAAAATGTGAATTTTCCAAGTTCTGTATAAATCATCTGGAAATTATTTTAAAGTGAAAGTAGCGGACACGTTATGTTATTATATAACACCCTCTTAGATAGAGCAGGTGCTATTTCTGTAAATGTTTGCAGACTACATTTCATCTATATATGAATTTAAACCACTACCGTCAGAGTCTGGTGAACAGCCTTCATGAGTACAGAAATGGACGATCTGTCTTAGTTTAATCGTCACTATGGGAGTTACAAATTCTGATATAAGTACAACACGTAGAGACTGCCAATAATACAGTAGAAAGGTAGGTCATACTTCATTTCAACTGAAACGTTTAGAAACGAGAGATGTTCCATTGTAGATCTTCGTGCTATATATGATATCTAAACATGGACATATTTTATGAATTAATATGTAAATTAACTTTTTTTAACCGTGTTCTTGCCATCTAGACCAATCTAGTACCAATCATACTATTAACAACTAATGTTTTTATCAAATGATTTGTTTTGTGTAGTCCAGATCATGTCTTTCCGCTGTTCATTTGAGTGTGAACAAGATAACAGCCTCGTAAAAAGCACTCGAGGTTTGTCTTCGCCGTTAGTAAACTTTTGAGAGTGCACAGCCAGGTGACGATCAGAAGATCAACTGTTCTCTGAGCCACGGCGCATGCTATAAGTTTTGATTATAAACGAGCCTTGAAGATGATGGTGTTTGATTTGCTTCTATGAAAAAAAAAATGAAATTATGAATGCCTTGAGGCTTTTTTTAAATAAAGAAACATAAGGCTAGATCTTACGTGAACCCCCTGTAACGGGTGCCGTGATGACCGTTGTGGTGCGGACGGTGGTTGTAGACATGACCGGTGCCATGGTAGTCGTATTTGGTTCCATCGGTGCTAACGTTGACGTCACATCCAGACTAGAATTGTTCATTTTCGTTACTTTAATAGTAATGTTGTTGCTTGAGGAATTTGACTGGACAGCGGCAGATGTACTGATCTCAGTAACGTTATTAGGACTATCCGCCGTACTGTTAACCGAACCAGACATACCACTGGTAGAGTTATCAACATTAGGGGACAAAGTAGTTGAGCTGTTAATCGCCGTAATGTTGCCACCACCATCTGTCTCGTTATAAACCGGTAAAGTGTTCTGCACGCCCTGACTACTAGATCCTCCATCACCGCCTCCTGACACTGCATACAGAATCAAATGTTTTAAAACTATTAATTCCATTGACTCAAATTGTCAGTATGTAATAAATATTTATCCACGGCCCTATATGGAAATACGAAAAAGAAGCGACCATAACATTATTGTCACACAATCACAACATCCTTGACTATATATTTACAAAGGAGTTTGAAATTAAACTGACTGATGATGACTGAGGATGCTTTTTTGCAACATTTTTCCTCTTTGAACACAAGAAAAATCTGCTATTAATATGTCTAAAAGACAAAGAAGAAACGACTGGAGTTATTAATGGAAACATTGTATCCAGTCAAACTGAAGCTAAATCTGAATAACTTTAGCCGTCTTAATTCACAAAGCTGTTAGTTATAACCGTCCATGGAAACGTCCGAAATTAACTGGCAAATAATATTGTTATCCGTCAATGTTTAAAAACAATTATTTCTTCAGATGTTTTTCGAGTAATAATTAAGAGAAAAAATGAGAGGGATGACATGTTGGGATGTCTTGGTTGTAATAACGGTTGGCATAACTATACCATCGTCAGTTAAGCACATATATTATATGTACGCTCAACCTCAATCTGGTCTGAATCCAATCTTGTTTAAAGTATATCTCCGGTAACTTTCGTCACCTCGATTAACGGCTTTTTGTGTTAAGATTTACCCTTTTTTTTAGCCCATTGGCAGTATATTTACAGCTGCAGGAAATACTTGTGTCACAGGTAGATAAACGTAGGACATCAAGTGCATTCCTCAACAATAAAAATCAACATAGAACAGGTATTAGCAAAGAAAAGAGTATCTCTTATTCGATATAGGTCAAATTTCTGGTGGGTGTGTTATTAGCAGGAACTAGTGTCCTTTACAAATATTCCACGGTTTAAAGTTAAATTTCTCGATACTTACATCCCACGCCAGCTCCAACCCCACCTCCGATGATAACAACAGCTGCGGCAGTTCCAATCAAAGCCAGTTTCCACGCAGCTAGTCGGAGTAAACCTGTACGCGTTTTTTTATTCGATGCCAATAAATCTTCATTAGGTTGGTTTGTCCCCTCTTCTGAATCTACCAAAAAAGTATCAGACTTATGTTTTCAACGGCTACAGAATGAAGGAATCAGAAATAGAACGACTTGGTTTAAGAGACAGAAAACTCTCAAACGTTAACGTACTTTTATATTATTGTGGGTATATCAGAGATTCCCTTTCAAAAATCAGATAAAAATAAGAAAATAAGTCGATTGCATTTGTTATTGTTTCAACTAAAGTCAGAGTTGAAGAGGGGATTTGTGATTGATCGGTTCGTATGCTCGAACATGATTACGAAACGCCTCTTTTGTCACTTTTCTAACCGGTTTATTTGCGAGTAATTATCGATGAACTACACACATATATGTTAATTATTAGTTAAACAAGACTAATTTAGTTAAATTAGAGAACAAGTTTTGTTTCCAGGTTTGTTGGTCAAGGCTAAGATTTTTTTTAGGTGTCGCCCGGTTAGACTAAGATAGTTGCGAGAATATAACTTACTACGGTCATACCGTGTGAGTAAGGAGAATACATCGCACTACAAGTGGACTCATACAATGGTATCACCTGTGATGATTCGGTTTTTAAAAATTAAAAGCCGTCTTACCAATGGTATCAATTTATACTATTGCATAGTTTCGAAATGGGCGATGGTAGTTTCACCACTGAAATTATCCTTTTTAAGTGTACTTAAGTGTGCGGAGAAATGGTTACGAAGGGCTAGTGAGATTATCTTATATTCCTGACAAACAATAATTTAAAATCTCATCCACACAAACAAACTAGTGCTCAACAAACAAGTATTCAAGAGTGTTTTGTCCAGAATGTCAACGGGAATATTTACACAATCCTCAATGTTCCGGTGACCGCGAGGGCTACTCGCTATTCTATGTCGTCCATTGGTTGTCATCCAACACCTCTCAACACATGACAGTGTTTGTTTTGACTCTAAAGGAGTCGTCTAAGAAACATGTCAAGGACTTACTTTATCCAGCCTTCAAGTACTATTCAGAAATATTGATCCTTGCTTTTATAGCAACCTGTGTTTTTGTCACGAATAAGTGTCGTAAAGCAGATATGAAAAAGTAATCTACGGTAATACCTGACAGTCACAATTTTGAATTCTGCAGTCAAAGAAACACTGTAGTTCTATATTACTTAAAACTGATTGGGGGAACTAATGGTAAATAGTGAGTAAATTAATTGTATTTCTACCGAAATTGTACGGAAGCAAAACGGGGGACTTTATTTATTTACTGATTTATCCACTGGTTTATTTATTTGATTGATGTTTAACGCCTAACTAAGGGTACTCCATTTAACCCTGACAGTATTTGGTGAAAACACGAGAGTATTAAACTCATACAAACCACCCTCCACATCCACCGAAAACTTCCCATATAAAAAGAAGGTCGACAAGCGGGTTGGAGCCAATAACTGTTAGATTGAAGGGGACTCAGCAGTCCATTGATCAACCAACTGAGTCAAGGTGCGGGTTCAAGTGGAACACTCATGTCTTAAGTTAATTAATTATAGAATAATATATAATAATATATTGAAATATCACAGCCAATGTGTCATTGTTATTTGAATTCTTTTCAAGTTACTCCGACAAAAAAAAAACCACTATGCTCCTCTCCTGTTTTAAGATAGATCTTGATGCATTATAAACATCTTTGAAGAATACGTTTATCAATATAAGGCCCATTCACATAGTTCGATCTTAGTAATGAAATGTCGCATCTGTTCTGTTTATTCTCATATACAATCTAACTTTTCCAAACCCTATCAAAAAGGGCCTTATAGCTTATTTGAGACCAAAAAAAACTTTATGCCCAGAAGTACAAAATATTGGGAAAGTGAATTAACCTGAAGTTTATATCTATGATGAATCCCTAGACATGTGAATAGTCGTACTATGGAGCATTCGAGTTACAGGAATCTTATACTTCATACTTTAATGAGGTTTTACAGGGAATACGGACGGTATGTTGGAAAGAGGCGGCAAGCTGTCAAGGGCGAAAAAATGGCAATCCATGGCTTTCATATCGGTCCGCAATACTGTATATTCAGGAACAGCTTTCAATTTCAATATTGCCAAGATTGTAATAACGGCCTCGCCCTGCTTGCATCGACGAGAAAACAAAATATATATCTTTTCATGTGAAATATGTGGGATTTTATTTTACTTGAAACATTCAGGAAAACTCTAGAATATTAACAGAACATTTGATTTTAATAATTGTACATAAATATCCAGTTCAACCATTTGATACCTGGCGTAAAACATGTGTTTTATTTTTAAATCAAGAGAAGACACAATGGTAAAAGGCATTAGTTTGTACGGATTAACTTACTCCATAATAATATTCAAGTGACTAGCCACAAGCTCAGATGAGCAATTGACAGAAACCAGTAGGGTTGTCCTTCTTTTACAACAAATCTCAAATGGATATAAAGTACTGTTTTTTTGCTGACTGTAATTGTAAAAGTATACTTAGACATCTTAGCAAAACGTACAGTCTGAATGATGCTATATAAACAAACCAATTTAACGACCCATGGAATTAACCCGAATGCATAAAGGGAAATGTTTTCAAAGGAAACAAATCTTCGGTGACACCATAGCAAAACATCGGAATTTCATTTATAAAAAAGTAACAAAACGGATATTGACTGAAAAGTAATATCAACAGAGAAAAGGAACTATTAAACAAAGAAACCGTGTTTCTAATAATTACAACGCCCAAAAAATCCATGCTGATCAACTTACCACACAGCCAATCAAGAACAAAGAAAAACAAACCTTGATAAGAAAATAAATCTGTCAAATTCCGATCAGATTAGAACTAAGATTTTGGGGTTTTGATTTTTTCGTAAAACTGTGTATTTGTAAAAAAATTACCTGTTTTCGGTTCAACTTTGGTCATCTTAGAGAATCAGTAGAGGACGCTCAACTTTCAGTCGTCAAGATTGGATACTCGAACCAGTATTAAGAATGGTCGAATTTAGGAAGGATTATATGAAAATCTTAAACGTCACTTTAAACAAGTGGCTAATGGTTGACATGGCTACTGTCAAAACTTCAAACAAACACACTTTGACGGATTGTTGGTTAGTTGTATAGATTTTCTATCGTTATCCAATATGAGGGATTCTGATGTAAACCAAGATAACCTTATATGAACAAGGATCTTTTTTGTCCTGAAATACTATCCTAATCCCTCTGAAGAGGCGTTGATCGGTGCGCCGGTATCCTCCTTGAATTAAGCCAAGATCCATGTGTGGTCCCGCTTAAGAATACTTTATCCATCATGTTACTCACACCACAATATGACAGGCAACAGTCGACAGGCATGGACATGAACGAAGGCGATCCCAAATTCTCGAAATATTCCGGTCATTTGCGAAGTTGAATATAAAAACCTGACCCGTGATTTGTACATGTCTTGTTTATGAATTTATCAAATTCATGAAATCTTCGTGACATTCGTGAAAATAAATATAACAGCTTGGTTACTATCACCAAAGAAGCTTTGCATAAATTTAGCTAAGCATGGTTACATCTTCGCAAAAAGAAGTATTCGAGTTTATTTACGCTTTACAATTCATATCTCGCGGTTGGCAAATACTTATATATATTGATTAATGACAGAATGGGGTTATTTGTTGATTTATTTATGTTTCGTTATTTTTTCTCGAATTTTAGGAGATATAACAAATCGTTTGCCACACAAAAAGGTCAGCGGTCATCAAGATGTGTCCTTGGCATCACAGTTCAGAAATGTTATAATTATTGGTGTGCTTGTGATCCAATCAAAAGTAACAGTTACACCTTAGAAGTTGGTTTTTCAATAACACATGTATAAACAACTTCTGGGTATATTTAAACGACGTTTAGGTGTTGGTACTTACACCGTTTCAAGGAATACACTTGAACAGGGTGTGACGACAAACACAGAAACGTCGTCTTAATATACTCAGAAAGTGTTTATTCATCAGCAGTTTACAATAATTTGCAATAATTTAAGGATTTGCAAAAATTGCTTGAAAACGGTCATAGAAACTAGACAGAAACGTTTCTTATCAATATAGACAGAAGTTAAAATTCCAACAAATTTATGTTTTATTGCAAAAATGTCAGCTGACTCAACTGCTTCTAGGCACAGATCTTTAATTCAGTCATAATCTTTGATATAATCTCGACAGTCTATTGACCATACCAACGTTTTTGTAGGATTACTCGTTTTCCATTGAAAGCCATTTAACTGCTGTGAGTAAAATGAAGGGTGGACTTTCCGTGCAACATTTGTTGTAGTGATCATGTCACTGAAGTAAGTGCTTATTAAAATGTTGGTGATCATCCATATAACGTTCTGTTTTGCTAGGGTTAAATTGTGAGGAAGTTATGTCATTTTTATTTGCAAGGAGTATATACATAAAACATGGTACAAACAGTCCACCATACATTTTACTTACAGTAGTTCAACTGAAGTGGCTTCCAGTGCTAACCGAAGATCCATACAAAAAGTAACTATGACTTTGGTTTTCTGTTTCCTTCCTTTTTAAACTTTGTGGGTTATTTGTAACTGCGTCAGGCTTTTGGCTATGAGACTATCTAAACACACATGATCTTGTCATAAATATCAATGAGTCCACTGGACATTCGCCAGGGCATTCATTAGTCCAATCAATTATTGATCATCGACCAGCGTATCAAGTTTAGTCGTTCTGTTAAACGCTACAAAAGTCCTATATCAACTGATCTGGCAAAACTTCAAATATGTAGTCCATGTCATCTTAGTTTCTTTCCGTGTTATTGCGCTTCCAAAGTAATTTAGATGTCTTAAGTATAGCCCGGACTCATACGAATGGGTAAAGATAAAAATGATGAGAAATTTGAATGAGATACATTCGAAGTACAACGACTGTTTTACAATTGGCCTAACATAAATAAAGGCTCATTTCTTTCTATGTCATTTTGATACCCTTATTTAATCAACGGTCCATACATATGTAGACGTAAATAAACCAAAAACGTTGAAGTTGGTTGACATTATTTTTTGGGTGATATTGCAATGTTATAAAAATGAGAGGTATCCTTTTCAATTTTTTAAAATAGAGTCAAATCGGCTTGAAACCATAACCATGGTGATAACATAGTAGATATTAAACAGAACCATTATGAAAACAATAATGGTGGGTAAAAACACGACAAGGATTTCATTTGTGTTTCATTTTCCCCTAGCATGGTCAACATATAACCGTTTTGCCAACTGGCATGAGTTATATTTCTGGGTTCCCGCCAAATTCCAAAGCCTTGGTGAAATTGATTCTTAAGTTTCAGCTATTGGAATTCTAAATTATTTATGAAACAAATTGACTTAGGCAGGTTGCATTAACAACAGGGGATCATAAAAGGATATCAACAGTGAGAAGCTATATTTGGAGAAAGATAGCGTGTTACATATAGGCGGGTATATATGGTTTTGTAAAATTACATAGCTCTTCAGGATAGCAAAATTCTTGCCATGATTTAACGGATTGAAAGGTAAGTCAGTGTTATTATAAATTGAAGATATCTTTGTCTATCCGATATTAACAGACACGAACAAGTTGAAATTTGTGATCATAATTTAGTGATTGTATTATTATTATTATTTGTTTTTAAATCTCTTGTGTAAAGTTAATCACTCTAGTGAAAATATAATTTTAGTGTTTAAATTATTAAGTTATAGAGGAAGTTAGGACATGTATTGGTTTATTTTTCAGAACATAAATATAGATTACAACTGTTTGCAGTGAAGCAATGGATAGGGTTGGTCTGAAGGCACACCTCAGTAAAACCCCACTGGTCAGGATTCTGTTCCTTTTGGCTTTACTGGTGACCTTCACAGATGGATTAGAGTCATGGGGGTAAGCCTTTATTTCATGATAGTAGATATTAGCATTGGATGTGTTCTCGATTTTTCATCAGAGAACAAACCATTGTTTACGCCATTTACATTTGTGTACGCTCTGGTCAAGACATTGACATTTGCCTTGTAGAAAATTAGTAAACAGTTGTTCTTCCAAACCGTTGAAGTTTTGCCTTTTCTGTATTGGGTGTTGTGTAAAATAAAACATTTGTCCCTTTTTCTCTTTACAATCTATTTTCTCTAACAGAACAAAATTCAAAAAAATTGCAAAATATATAAAAAAATTAATGACGTGTAGTAACGACAATTTATTCTTTAAAATGGTAAGGCTTTGTCAATTATATTATTCATATGCGTAGAAACAATTGCAGCTCCCAGGAGACTTTATATATCTGAAACAATTACATTGCACTTTTGATAGTCATGCATTCACTGGCCGGACTAACCATATCTTGTCATTCCACAAAGAAAAGGACGTATATTTTGTTGCAAGTGTCTATTTAAATATTTTTTTATAGTTTATGCTGATCACCAAAAACCTCTTGATATCCATGTCGATAGATTACGCAAACAGGAATAAAGGGCGAATATGTCGCCAGATGATTTATCCAGATAAAATAAAGCTGGGTAGAAGGGGGTTGTGAGAGACAGCAAACCAAGTGAGACAGGCATACAAATGAAACACAGTTTGGATGATTCTGTCGTTTACGAAGGCCTCTCATAAGAGAGAAAGGTCTTTCCCTAACATCCCATGTAAGCTGTTGTAAAAGCCTTGGCGACTCGCTACTTATTTGTTTAATTCACAAGCAGAACAGAAGATGGATCTTAGGCAAAACATCAAACAAAACTAGACAATGACAGTTTCTGATTCATTCCAGCTCTACAAAGTTGACAACCCTAGAAGCAATGTTTGGGAAACAGTTCGCGGATTAGGCCCAAAACTAGCGTTTTAAAGAGTTCATGGATGTCATGTTACGTATGGGGCTACAAATATACCATAACATCATCACCCTATAACATGAAAGTCCACGCCTGAAGCTTCCCAGTATACCCCTTTATTCTAGGCATCATTTCTAACCAGAAGTTGTTTGTGAAATGTATAATAAATATAATGCGTAATGATTACCCAGACGGTAAGATGTTTGCTAACAGGTTCAAAAAGGAAGTTCGAAAATAGACAAAAGTGGAGAAAGGATACTTAAAGGAAGAGAAAGCTTATCATTAACCCATATCTATAACCAGAGAACGTGGACAACAAGTGAAAATAGAGGTATAGTTTCTTTCAATCAGTGCACCATAACTTAACAACATTTAGTCGAAAGTGTTAGATCAACAACTTATGAAGTCCGACATGTTTAACTCGACGGAAACAGCAACATGTATCAGAGGTACCAACCTCTCTATTGCTATGTCATTATAGGCCTCTGTTTTGCAGCGAAAAGCTCCACACTGTGGCATTGTAAAGCCGAGGTCAGGTTAAAATTCTGCCGTTGTCAGTCTTCAAATTGTTCCTAAATCCCGGACCAAATTTATTCGTTACAATACACTAAAAAGTGAAAACAAACGTAATGGATACGTATGACAACAAAGCAGCAAACTTGTGATTTGGGCTAAACGTGACGTCAGACCGGAAACGGAAGCTATCCGTAGCCTTCGATAAAGTTGTACACTGATCGGTTAAAACTAAGCTGGGGTTGATGTTGACAATCAAAATTACCAGCCTCACAGGCCTGCTTACTTTAGTAGAGTGATGCAATTTTGACTGCCGATTACTCAGCTTTACAAAAATTTAGAAAGCTAAGGTAATGCCTTTTCGAATAACATAAAAACAGGCTTTCTGTCCATAGTGCACGTTATCAAAAGTTGTCAATTCTTTTAACAGAGCCTAGATGTTACCACAAAACACGCGTTGAATCTAACTCGAATCCGGTACCAAAGTTTCCCTAGGATTTTTTTTAGAAAATAAAAGAAAAAATCTAAATTATGTGAAAGTGACAGTGCTGAGGGACATTTATCAGAATGCACTTCTTATACGTTACAAATAGATTTCGGCAAACATTCTACAACCCCATTTCAAGATCCAGTCTACATGTTGGAGACGAAGGCATATCACAATTTTTACCATCACGATGTGGAAATATACTCGCCAGTCGTCATGGGATAAAAGGGAACCCGAACTTAAACTACCTACATATGCGCTGTCCTCGACAGTTGAAAAGAAAAGCTCCCTTTGTAGACAGTCAGCTCTTAGACGGATGGGAAAGAAGCCGGTTCAAGCAAGGTGCATCGTCGCTTTGTTGCCGACACACACAAACAAGAGTCCAGTGTCTTAAACGGTAAAGACGGAAGAGGCGAACTGGGCTGAAGAGCGATATAAATTCCAAAATTGGTATACAGAAAACATCCCGTGACAGATTATAGTTTTGTCCGAATATGTCCGATTCAAGTATAGACTTTTATTTGACCAATATGGTGCAATAAACACAGAAGACAGGATATGCTTTGTGCCAACTTAACTTTAATGAAAACAGCATTCATATGTAGATATACTGACACCCTTGTAAGAGGTTACCTAAACTGGATGCCCTACATAATACTAAATATTGGCCACAAATGTGTACTTATTGAAAACTAATCAAAGAAATGATCCAACTTGTACTTTTTGTAACGCTGAGCCAGAGACTATTGAACATATTTTTTGCCACTGCGAAATTGTATCTATTTTTTGGAGAGAACTAAGTCAATATGTGTATGACTTAACTTGAAAACATGTTAATATGACAAATATGGAACGTTTATTTGGTAAATTGATACCTGGTTATAAGTTTAATTCTATAAATTATATTTTGTTAATATTTCGTTATTATATATATACAAAAAGATGTCAAGAGGAACGCTTATCACTATTAGAACTTAAGTTTAAATTATTCCAATACGTCAAAATGGAACAAATAACAGCCCTTAAAAACGACAAACATGATGAATTCTTGGTTATTTGGAAGGACTGGTTAGCAGTTTTACAATAACTGCTCAATATCTATATGAAAATGCATAATGAGTAATAATATAATGGTATATATTTTATGTGCTATAACAACATGATATGTGCTATAAGAACATGCTATATGATGTAAATCTGATTAATTAATAAACGGAAATAAAAAATAAAAAAATAAATAAATAAATAAATAAACCGGATGCCCTAAAAAAAACAGAGGTTGACTTGACAGAGATCACTCCACCGAATCACTTCAGTAGTGACTGACTACAACAAAAGAGAAGACAAAATGATGAAATGAGTTTAAGTCAATAACAGAAATTATACTAAAATTAATAATAAAGATATGATTAAAATAAATAAGAAAAATATTAAGGCGAACTTGGTAACATATCTCAACAATAAATAAAAAACATTCAGAAGGTGATGAAAGTTAAATCCGAAAAGTTCTCAGAGAAAGGTCATTTGTTGTTGTAATCAGTGACAAGTTGACACAAAGATAACAAGTCAAACTATTGACGTAAAAATTGTAGAATTACATGTTACGCCGAACGGACAACTTATGAGCAGTTAACTCACACTTTGGTTTGGCGATGAAGATGATTAAAGTTTGATTTTAAGTGGTAAGTTCGGCGCAGGTTTTGGGAAAGAAAAGTTGAGAGAATTTAGTAAGTGCACAAAGCCACCTTAAAACACAAAAGAGCTACTTTCAATGTTAACAATACTTATCATATGTACGTGCAGGAAGATTTGATAGTACAGTCTCCCAGGACCGATATTCGAGGCACCTGACAAAATACTGGATCCATATTCCCCTAAATCGCAACACTTTAGACTTACTGTTAGGGTGGGGAAGTATTAGTGTTTCGTTAAAGCATAATTGTTATTTAAATCCCCATAATATGGATTGGCCACATCCTTTAGATTGCGGAGGACGAATTATTTTTATATATGGTTGATCCTGCATCAGCTTGCGACACGGTTCAAACATCTTCAAATTTCCAGTCCTCCGCCGTTTCCAGAAATTGTCTACAAGAAAGAGGACATGTTTACATACACAAGGTACATATCCGTGTACAATTTCAGTGGCATCATTTGATTCTTTAGCGTGTTATGTCGCACTGGTAATCACAAGCAATTCCAGGTCGCTTGACACTGGAACCAAAGATCGGGCGTTAAAAATTGTAGATATGCCGACTTTAACAAGAAATGTACAAAAATCTTCGTGAGTTTCTTTTTTCTGTTGAGCCCTATCATACTTTGCACACTCCTCCCATGTATATGAGGCGTGTGTGGACAGATGGGGACATCGCTTTGATCCTTTGTCATACAAGAACTGCTTAGACCATGTATCTTCTACATTTAGGGGGTACTCTAATGATGATACCTTATCATAGAGGAATACATGCACATTACCCAGGATGACCACAAAACGTCAAAGTGAGTTAATAAACGATTTCCTCTACTACCTGTATATATATGGCTGGCCCTTTTTTCCAGCCAATTTTGTGCGTTTGGTTACCACGCCATGCATCGACTGCGTTCACGCTTACAAGTGTAAAGGGTTGAGCGGGTGTAGTGCGACATCTTGGAAGGTCGGCCTTTTGTTGAGACGTAAACTTTCAACGAAGCTTCTTGTAAATCATGTATTTCGCCGACGATGACCCACACAGTTTTAACATCCCTGCTGTCTCAATGCGACTTCGGACAGGGATGATCCGGGGGTTCTGTTCTACAGTTTCAAGCCAACAGTAAGAAGGCTGGAAACATCCAGTGTTGGATAAGTAAGTTGTGCATAGAAAAAAGGGGGTCACATACCAGCTCGACCAGTTCTATAACAAGGACAGATGCACATAGTTTAAATCTAGGGATGGTGTGATCGTGAGCGATCATTTAACAGGATGTTTAATGGAAATTTGGAGGTTTCGGGAAAAAAATTTCAACAGAAATTGATAAAAGAGTCACCTTCAAGTGCAGAAGAGCTACTAGGTGCACAAGGGCAACCATCGACAAAATTTGTTCGATGCAAAATTTAAAATGCCGACTGCACAAATTAAAAAAAAAAAATATGGAAAAAGGTCAAATGTTAAATTTCGTTCGATGAAGAGAGATAGAAAAAATTAAAGAAATGAATTGAATTTTTGATTTTCCGAATTAAGTAAGAAGAAACGAAAACTGAAAATTCAACGTTATTTTTTTATTTTTCCGATTCAAGGATAGAAGAAACAGAAAAACGATAATTGAACTAGCAAGTGTTACACGGTCCCTACTCCCTATGTAAACGAAATAAATACTGACAGGGAGGCGTGGCAGAAGGCGAAGGCGAAGACATCATCCAGTTCTGGGGAAATTTGTAACAGAGATGTGGAAATATGACCAAAAAATCTAAAATAATTTTTAATTATACAACAACAATAATAATAAACAATAACAATAATTATGGCGGTAACAGAAAAGCTTAACACCAACAGAATTTCCAAATGATTATATTAATTTACTGGACCTCTGCCAAGTTCAACTATTGTCACACTGCACGATTTCCAGTTTAAGATCATGGGTATGAATTTACTTTCTGTATTGATGTTTTATCATTTTGTCAAACTAAATGCAACCCTAAAAATAGATTTATGTAAAAAGAGCCCCCAGCTATAAGGTTTCAGCTTAACAACATTTTGTTGTATATTATAGGCTGTTAGTAGATTAGAAAGCAGCAACTAGAAAGCAAATAACTGTTACAGTTGGCATATACAATTTTTTAAAAAAAATTAAATTTCCATTTTCCAAAGGCCGGCACAATTTATAAGAAATGTAAAATTTTAACAAGATTACTTCTGTGTATCACCAAGGGCATTACGACGTTACACTGTCTTGTCTATGATAGAAACAAATACTTATATTATGTTTGACCTGCTATTCAGGTGCCAGACTAGGATCCCTGAAGGCTTGCATCGGGCTATGATATTGTAACTAAAAACTAATGCCATTCCAGTTACTTGTATAATAGCCTAAAGTAGCTACCAACGAACCAACGCATATAAACAAATGTTTGTGACAAATGTCAGAAACTTTTACCCCAAAGCCATTATTTGTGCATTATTTGTGCAAATTTCAATGTTATAACAGTTCGGTTTCGTTGACACAGAGCTAAAGAAAAAGGGAAAATATTGATATCAGAAAGTGAAATATTATAATTTATCAGCTACCATACGTGTTAATAAAGTCATGTTTCACCCAATATTATAACATCACATATATCCATAACGTGTAAAACAACATGAAAGGCAAGTTTTATCATCGATGGGGCTCCCTGAATGTACACAAGTTGTAATCCCTTTTTTTGATCTTTTCTTTATTTCACAGATCACATGTTTGTTCTTATTATAAATCCACGAGTGCTCAGAAGTATTCGTCTCAATGGTACTCTTGTGGATGGGCTGGCTGGAGCAACTGTTATCGTTCAACGTAGGTACATTATCAATTCAAGACACCATCCTGATTGTGGCATTCTGATGGAGAAAAGTGACTCCGCAAACCTTCATTTCGGTCGTTCGATATTTAGAATAATTTATTTATCTTGTTTGAGTGGCATTTAGAAGCTGGGTAAATTACAAAAACATGACGACTGAGATGGATTTTCAACTTCTG
>JAVFBZ010028359.1:0-11178 GCA_032466195.1 Katharina tunicata
AGTGTTGTTGTTGATTGATGTTGTTTGATGTTGTTGATTATATATTGCTGTTGATTGAACTGTTGCACTGTCTTCAATTCTTGACTGGATGAGGTACTGAAGTTTGATACCATATTTTGCTACCATCAATTAACATTTGGTTATTTCAAACTAGGAACACTGAATATCACTTTCAGCGAAACACGAATGCATTCTTTCAGTTAGAAAGTACAAACTAATAGTATGATAGTACGTGAAGGAGAACTAAGGTTTAACAGAAAGAATACATCCTCCACCGCCTCATACAATTATTTATATTGGATAGAACGTCTGGCATAAGTGAGACGAGGGAAGAACACTCTCTGTACGAATTGTGTTTCGAAAGGCATGACTCGGAAAGAACAAAAGGTCCATTGGACAAGTGTTATGATTTTTTTAGTCAAACATCTAAACTGCAAAAACTATGAGAAGCTGACGTGCATAATTCTGGAAAGATTATATTTGGCGATATATTTGCTGACAAGTTTATGAAACATGGAAGCGTGTAAAGATCTTACCGACAAGAGCAGCCATGCCCAGAATGCCATCTGTCTGAAGTCCGCCATCATTGGAAAACCGACGAAACAGTCAAATCTTAAAGAATAAAACACAGGCAACTGTAAAACAAACTGACGTCTTCTTAATGTCTTCCTTGATTTGATGCTACATAAAACATCATACAGAAGTAGGCGTCTAATCTGGCGCTTGACTGTTTTTACTTCTGTAAAAAAAATAATGTGATAAGTTTGACAATGTGTACATTGCCAAAAAGCAATTGTTCAACTCCATCCATTTATCGCTTGAGGATTAAAAGACAATGGCTTTAACCTTTTCGGACATCTCTGGTTATTGTTTAAACATGACAACAACTTCACGGAAAAGGTACTAACAAATTACACCATTGACATTTTTATGGAGTTAAACAGTTATTCGAGAATGCTCGCGAATTCAATCTGGTTGGAAGTCACGTATAAAGTAGGCCCGTTGACACTGAGGCCCAAGGCACAAGAGTATCAAATTCGATCTCGAGCAAACGGGAGGGTCCACGTGGCGAACATTCAATTATTAAGTGCATTCTATACGCCACTACCCTATTGTCACAAGCGTGGGAAGATGAAGCCACCGAGGAAAATGTATCCTTTGACCTTAAATGTCTCTAAGTTAAAATCAATAGAGCCACAAAATAGTTTAACATACACTCCAAAGAGTGACTAAATCGTGGTATTTCTCGTCAAAGTATGTTATATACTCTTAAATAAAAATCCCAAAGGCACCCCGCACCCGTGATTAGGTTCTTTCAACAAATTATGATTGCTATGATTATATACTATATAATATTGCTTTGAATTTTGTTCATAAAACAGTTAAGTTGGATGAAATAAAAGTAATTCAGTTGGTACAGGGCTGGTATGATCCAGAACAAAAAAAAAAAAAGGATTTGATCCGACTGCGGTGAATGACCGACCTTGTATGTAACGAGCCAAGATTTTGAATCTTGTAAACCTTTCCATGGAATTGACGGAAAGCCTCCAGTTTTCTCATTTGAGAAATATACCTGTAAGTCATGGGATTCTGTTATAGCGCAAAATTTTCTCATATTTGGGTGCGTTTTAATGATGATGGCACAATTTAACGTTTAAATGTAGAAATATAACAATAATGCACTCAGCAAGGACTTTTCTTCACATTAGTTAATTGAACATTTAACGCCAAGGATTAAGGGAGTTAACTTCAATTGACCAGGATTATTAGACGACTGACAGGGATCTGTAAGCTGATTCCATAGGTCTGCCACTGTCAACAAGCTATTTGTCTGCGTTAATGGGTAAGCGTTTCATTCAAAAGTAAAACGAACGCTGACCGTAAAATTAAACGCCAGAAAAGTAATATAATTAAACATAACTCAATCTTAAATCGCAGTAGTTTTGTCTGTAAATATGCAATGGGTCAGTTTATGATTTTGTGATTATTTGGAACGTCTATGGTATAATTGAAGCCCAGATATGTTCACCTGGTGTTAAGATAAACCCTTGCTCCACAAGTATTCACCTCAGATGACCCGGATTAAGTGACCAGTGACAGGATATGTAAAGTGACTCTTTTGCCATCCATTAACAAAAGGTAGACATGCTATGTCACTATACATATGTCCTTCTAAAATAGAGAATCAAATCATTCTTTCTACCTTCGAGTCTAAGGAGTCTTTGGCTCTAAGGTATTGACTGGCCATCTTGTTGTTAACCTAGAAAGAGTTGTCCCTGTCTTCATTTGATGTTTGTAGCGAGTAAGTTTATAGCTGATAAGATGGTACTGCTTCACGATTTTATCATCTTTGTTTGTGCCTTTTAGAGAAATCAAATTGAATCGGCCCTTTGACAACTTTTTGGCTCCGTTTAATTTTAAATAAATTGGTAGTCAAATTCAGACGATTCATTCGCCAGCGCACTTTTTTTTCGGAAACAATATTACTATATCCGGGCTGGTATTCTTCTCACTCTCGAGAAAGCATAGAAATCTCGAGAATCTTGAGACCCTATGTTAGTATTGATCTATGCCTTCTTAGTATGGAACACAATGAGGTTGAGAATTTAAACTAAACGGACTACTTTTTTTTAAAAACCTTTTAAGTTGAATATATCGGGTTTATATATTTTATCAACTTACAACAGTAACAAATTGCATGTCATCGTGCTCTTTGTTCTTTGGCCATACTATTTCAACCCACGTGATAATTCTTTTCACCCAGGTGAAAAGTCACTTGATATATACAATCTTGTTCTATAGCTAAAGATGGCAGGGAATTAACCACAACGAGGTTTCTAACCATATATATTGAAGTCACGTGATATTTAATACCTTGTTTTACAACATTTTGATTTAACCTTACCACTGACCTGTACATACGTCAGATACATAAGGCATCGTTCTACCGCTAAGAAGGCAGATAATTTAGTCTCGTTGACCAGGTTAGGTTTTTTTTTACCAATATATAATGAGGCCACATGATATTCAAATCATGGTATCCAAAGCCTCGTTTTGATGCAGTTTGATTTAAACTAACCACTGACCTATACGTACGTCATTGGAACCAACATTAAAGTATAGTTCACTATAAGATGCAAACCAATTTAAAACCACCACTTCAGCATACGTGGGTTATACATAAGCTCATCGCATCAACGATGTTCCCTGCCATTTTTAGCGATAGAAAGAAGCTATATATACATATATCATGTGACTTTTCACCTGGGTGGAAATATTATCACCTGGGTGATAATACTCTCCACCCAGGTGAAAATATTTTTCATCCAGGTAAAATTAATTTCCACCCAGCAAAGAAATGACTGTGTTAAAACTAAATCGGCTTGTTTCCTGCCTGTTTGTTGGGTCACTTACGGTATCATTCAATCCCAAAGACGCTCGCACGGCGTAAAGCTAGCCCCTTGTGTCTGACAGATTCACCTCAGTTGACCCGGATTAACTGACCAGTGACGGGGTAAGTAACATGACTCCTTGTCCATTCAGTAACAAAGTGGTGAATATGCTGTCTATTTATCACGATACATATCTTAACTGCTCTCATCTTCATCCCTGGCACAGGGATATCGACTAATTAAAGTCGATAAATTATCTCATGTTCTAGATCAATTCTCAGAGACAAGTTTCTAGATTGACCTGAATCTCGAGTTGTTCTGGATAACCTAAAGGCACATCTCGAGAAAAGGCAATAAATGTCACGTGCAAATTGTGAAGATAAATATGTGGCGAATATGTAACACACATAGATATTAGGTATGGGTTAAAATATACACAACCTGAAAAATGTATATATACTCGAGATTCAGGTCTATCTAGAAACTGTGACAGTGTGATTACTCTTGATCAAAAATATATATATATAGTCTTAAAAATATATATAGTCTTCCCGTACAGTACAACTTGACTTTGAAAATGACACGTAAATTATCATAAATCAGTTGCTAGTTTTGACACTTTTTTAAATTTTATAAATGTTGAGAGTTATAAAATACATGCCTGCACCGCGAATCAAACCAACGACATTTGGTAACAGGACCAACAGTCACACGTTACGGCGATCGGGAAAGGTAAATCATATTTGCTGTTTATAGATTTATATAGTAAAATAGAAAACAAAAGGTTGATCAATTTCTAAAACAGCAACTCTTCAGGGGATACATAATTATTTTCTTTTAGGGGCAGTTTTGTCTGAATATGTAGATAAAGTCTGTCTTTAAACTAAATCGGTTCGAGAACTTTGTGTTGTGGTGATTATTTAGACTATTTACGGTATGATAAAACCTTCATAGATGTTCACATGATTTAAATATACCCCTTTGTGGGTGACAAGGTTCACCTCAATTGACTCGGATTAAGTGACCAGTGACAGGGATATGTAAGATGACCTTGTCCATTCATTAACAAGACGATTGGAAGCCTATATAAAGTAGGTTTTCCACCTATAGTTTCTTATAGCATAGGACCTTAATCTTAAAATAACATCACTTTCAATAGAATATCGCCGTTTTGGCTAAGGGCAGTATATGTTTAGCGCTTATATTCATTCTGTCTTAGCACTGGAGGAACATTATCAACAGAGCTAACACAAGTGACTTCACGTTATGTGGTTGTGTTTCTGAAATACCCCACATATAAGAGAAAATACCCTTGAGCACAGCGTTAAACATCAATCAATAAATCACACAATCAATCGATCGATGGAACGAATGTCACGTCTGAAATCTCATCCTACATTTTGCCAATCATTTACTATCGATTTCAATTAAAGTTTGATTGTAAAATAAAGATGGACGACCTGATTTACCATAGAGAGTGATGTTTTCTCGCGAATGAATTGCACCCAATAATGGCCGGGCCCAGATCCACATAACCATAACTTTTCGAGTTTCCAAAAATGGTGACACGTTGGTTCTTCTTTACCCCCCGTTGCCTTTTATTGTTGGGATCTCTTGGCAAAAAGCTGATGGAAAGCGTTCTAAGTTTAATTTTAACGTGTTGTTCTCTAAAACAAGTCAAGCCTTTTAAAACAATCAATTTGTTTACACGTTTTTGTTAGGACCAATCCTCTTGTGTGTTAGCCTATAATGACGATCTAATTAAGGTTTGTAGAGTTTGTTATCCTAGGCAACTAGACTAATTGCTTACACGTATCCTGGTTTGATAGTATACACATGTCCTCCTCAAACAGTTGGACAGAAAATGGCTAATTAGGCATTTCAATTAAAACATAGTCCATTTTAAAACAAGTGCTATTTGTAGCCTACGTTTTATTGTTTGCTTCGCATTTAAACTTCTTCAGATTAGTAAACTCTCCCTATAGTTGACGGCCTCCAACAACACTGGCTACAGACAATGACGCCTCGGGATACGGACAGGACTCAAAACAGGACGCCACAACAAATCTGCTTCCTGATGCCAATTAGCTCACAGAGCATGCACAATTTAGGACACATGTTTACTTATAGGCCAATCAAGAAAGAAATGTCTTAAATACTTACTTTAAAGAGAAGAAGTGAGATAAGGACGTCTCTTACGTTTCTGCACCGCGGCGTACGTAATCCAAGAACAACCAGAACTATCGCAGAATTCTCTTTACATCAAACGGTACATCCCTCTAATTAAAGTTGTAACGCTTAATGTCATGGCATCAACATTGTACTCTAGATAAAACACTTTGCAATAATACTAAACGAGCTGTGTATAACGTTGGCCTATTTCAGTGTAGTAGAAAATTTCGAAGTTATTAGGCAAAAATTCCAGTTGATTGGATCCACGTATTTCCCTCTACTGCTACTGAAATAATCCAGTGATAATACACCCGGGTAATTGTCAAGCGAAATTCCATTCCATTTTTTTTCGGCCTAGACTATATATAAAAAAAATAAAATACAGGCAATTTTCTTGCACTGTTTTCTTAGCACATTTGTTGGACAGAAGTCGGTTCCTTTTTTTCCTTCTTGGCGATAAAAAGTTGATGAAATTTGCTGTAAACAGAGTATTCCCAACTGAGCTTCTAGTACGTACACTGGTGTAGTTTGTCTAGGGTCTTTTTTTAAAGCTCGCGTTAAAATGAAATCGACCAGATCTCGAAAAGCCCGCCGAAGCTAAGCCAGATGGCCTCAGCGAAATACACATGTTACAGGCCGCGAGGAGTGAATGTAAGCTTGCATACACACAGAGTAAACTAAAATCGTCTCTATTCCCTCTAGCGAATAGTAAAACTTCATCGGCGTGGATTTACTGAGTAAAAACACACATTTTAACCGTGAATAGTAAACCAAGCACCAGCAAGGCGTGGTCAATTCATTCCTTTTATTCCATGGCAGCATGATAAGGGCGTGCTATCTGACAATCATCGAATTCTGCCCAATGTTGATTGACCAATCATGACACGACTTGATCTACAAGCTGTCGATCGCGTTGATAAAGCAGGAAAACAAATAAAACATAGTTTTCGTTGGAGCATTAAAACAAGACTTGCATAGCATACCTGATTTATACAAGAAATTCATTCTTACGCGTATTCAATATGGTGACCCTTCATGTTTCACAATTGTTCACGTGTTAAAACTAAAATGTTTTACAAATTATTACTTGCCTCGTTTAAACACTGTCTAAACAACCAAATAACTTATTCGGTTTGACCTTTTTATATCAAAGAAGTTTTCTGGATTATTTTCATAAGGCACGGCTTAATTTAATATTGGTTAACATTAAAGTTTTTCCTTTGATGTATTAAGATAGCGATATTTCGCGGGCTACATACCGCGGGATTCAATTATACATGCCTAGTCGGCTATAAGCGCGTCAGTCTCAACAATTAACAGAAAATTTACAATGGACTGGAAGAGTTGGGATAGCCGTCTGTACGATTGTACGTTGGTAAGTGTACAAAGAGTTCAGATGCAATATGTTAACCGATTAACGAAATTTTCTGCAATAAACTAGCCCGAGAATTTTACATTTGGACATCTTTATAAACGATTGTTTTGAAGTAAAAAAAGAATTAAAATTCTATTTTCAACGATGTATGGTTATTTTTTTTTTCATTTAGTTTACGTTAGAAGTAGCATATAAACTCTTGAGCGTTCGTGAACAAACTTTTCTACTTTTGTACCTGCAACATTTCATCAAGCACGATACCCTATGTAGATATCGAGGACCACCCCCTCCATGCCACAATACAAACACGTCAGGTAATGCTGTTCTCCCTAATATTATGTCCTCACGTGATATTGTTCTATAGATGGACGAGGCAACATCTGCCTTGATGCATGGAGTAAAAAATCTACAGCAACCTGTATTTATTTGCCATTGCTTGATGCTTTGCAAAAGGGTTTTCCTTTTCCTCGTTGTGCTGACATAAGTGAAATAACCTTAAGCTTAAACGAGCAACATCTACTATAGCCCACGTCTTCAAAACAGCTATGTAAATGTTGCTTGAACTGGACAGTCCTTTTATAGAATAATTTAAAGTCACTGTTCGCAAATAATATGAGATAGAATCACTTGAGTTATAGATATTTTCTCAAAAAGTGTTAGTTTAAAAGTAACAAAACACTGAAAACTTAAAATTCTGCCAGAATATTTAAATGAGGCTGTTTCACTTTGCTGTCAAATAAGGGTCACGTTTTGATTGCATCGACTTTACTCTTTCAAGTCAATAGATCGTATATAAGCTTTTTACCAATTTAATATTTTTACATTTCAACGTACGATAAAATCAAGGCAATCGGAATTTGTCGAAAAACTCTTATTTTGGGTGTGTTTGTGACTTTAAACCCTTAGAAGGCTTGAACACTTCTCTTATACATGGGTATACTCCGTTATATAGTCAAAATAAAACTCGCTGTCTTTCTCAGCCAATGAGGTGTGAGAAATAAAACCTCTCAAAATCCACAACCTTAGACACTAATGTGTGGACTTATCTAAATATTTAGGGCAACAAGCTCTGTTTGAAAACCACACACATGTATCTGACCTTTTATCCGACTTAATACGAGCGAAAAACGAGATGAACCGAAGCGAGATGGTTTTTAGTTGGAGTACGGCATTAGGCTTCTCTTCTATGGTCGATTTTTATCGTCAGATTACTCCAAAATGGATCGACAGTACGGCGGTCTGACCAATAAAAGAAGTCCACCATCCGTGCCATTGTCATAAACGACTAGGCGAAACACAGATATAGGACGAATATCATGCACTTCTTGAATAAGTGGGCACATTTACAACAAGACACGAGAACAAATCTGCTTCGTGTTGCAATTTAGCTCAAAGATCTAAGATATGCTTAGTTCTAGAAACCAATTAATGTAAACATCTTGCATTATTGTTATATCGTTCTAATATTTTGTTGTAAATACAACTTTTTGCTGATTTTTTTTAGTCCATTCAGCCTTTGCAGCGCAGGTGTTTTCAAGCTTTGATCACTCTAGAGGTATAGTGTGATGATTTCATGACATCTGACACCGCGCAATCTTATTTCTTAATTTTCATAAACATAATCAAACAAATGGTAAATAGTGTGTCATATATTTAGCCTGAATATTAAGAGAGCCCGTTACAGATGTGATTTTGTTTTTGTCGGGACCATCAGAACAACAATTTGTCAAAAAATGGACCAAATAATATAAACAACACCGTAAACAACAATACGTACCGGTCAACGAGTTTGCATTGCTTGTCTCAAAGTTATTGTATCCTGGTATTAGACGTAGAAATTGCCAAAAATGCAAGTTATGGACAAATTTATCGTGTGACGTCTTAGCTAAGCGCGTACATTTTTTTTTACCAACGTTGCAGAAGGTGTCTGATCTGTATAAGCATGTTTACGATCTTGTACCTCATCGTCTTGTTAGCATACCACAACTTTAAATATTAGCCAAGTATTCATCTGCATCTAAACTGAACTGCATGGGATATTACAGTTATTAGCTTTGGACTTGGCGAAGTCAAATTTATAAAATTTTGGTCATAAGAAAAAAGAAATAAAACTCGCGACAAATTCTCAATAGTATACCAAGCGTTGGAACTTTTCCACGCAGCACGGTCGGTCTAGTCCATAGAATGGAATTAAATTTGGATGGGGCATACAAACCAAGTATAATGTAGGTTTATTCGCCCCAAAACTTGACATTGAGCTGACTTATACTATTTTAACAATATATTACTAGATAGTCCATAGAGGAACAGGGGACCTGCTATATAAAGGGAACATAAACCATTAAGACTTGCAACTAATCTCACACGAGTAGCCGTAGAGAAAGACTGCTTATATTAAAAGCACAGGTAGTAATTAGATGTGAACATAATTAGGTGTATAGGTCAGCAGAAAACGTATGAGATAAGCGACTGCAGACTTTCGTGTTGTTAGAAGATACCCTATATCTTTTCCTCTTTGCTGCGCAAAAAACACCGTTACTTTTTTTTATCGTTTCTTAAGCGATAAAAATGTTACTGAATGAATAGATGCAAACAGTAAACGCAGGCCTTAATATTAAATCCACAGAACACGACCATACAGTGGTGTGTTGACGTCTAATCAGCGACGCTTAGCCGCGTATAAACGTAAATGCCTACAACGTAAAGTGATGAGAAATATACAGAAATAGAAAGCTGGTTTTCGGTACCTTTAAACCAAATACTTGTTTGTACCCGCTAACATGTGATACTCGTTCACTTGAGATGGTGATGTGGTCAGAAGGTTGGATGGCCTGTAGCCCCGGGGGAGGGAGGAAAGCGGCTCATTTATAAACTTACAGATACGAACTACAAAGATCCGATTCACATACATTTGATTATGTTTAATGAGCTACGGGGAAGTTTACTTTGGGACAGGAGCAAAGTTTTCTAATTTTGTCTCACTATCTTTGTTGGTCAGTAAATATATACAGTATACGATACCCTAGTTTTTTTCGACAAGAACTCTTCCGAAAGTTTCTTTCGTGAGTTCACCATTTCGTGGCAGGCACATTCAACGTTCTCTAGTCATTTATTGTGCTTGACAAAAATCATTATAGAGAAATTATGAGAAATAGAGAGAAAAAAAAAACAAACAAAAAACAGCTAATTGTGTCGATTTTTTATTTTTTTTATTTGGTTACTGACAAAAGATCAAAGTTAAACATTTTCGAGGTTCAAGGTAAACGGTGTTTGTCAAGATTAAGTCAATCCTAAAACAAGTGCAAAACACAAATATTTACTATATTATTGTATTGATATTTTTTTTTGCAAGAAATGTGACCATGTCAATAAACCGCATTAAAACTTGAAAGTATGAATATAACCGGAATATTTCTATGACTGCAATCAGGTCTTTAATTTACATGCATGAAACAGTCACATCATGTCATCTTTTTCTAATCGGAAAAGTTCCCACAAGTTAACATTTTAAAATAGCGTATATGTTTGGCTACAATAAATATATTAAACAAGTACTGCTATCTATAAACCCAACAGTGTATCAACACAAGCATATGTTCGAAACAATATGTTAATCTTGTGTGCGGGCGTTTTGCAAACATAAATTCATTAAAATATGAAATTGAAGAGATAGTTCCCGGTCAGTATGTGTGTTTTGCCCGGCCACTGCATGTATTAGTTTGATAAGCTGGTAAGTTGGGTGAGATATATTTACTATACCTGAGATCGGCATTGAGCCTACTGTTGGTGGAATGATCGATGGAATGATCGATTGATTTATTGATTCGCCTTTAACACAATGCTCAAAGGTATTTCACTCACGTTACAGGGGTGCCGTTTTACAGCAAGTAGCATAACCCCCAAAACAAAAGTGTGGAGTGCTGTGCACTGTTGAATAAATATTGTTCCTCAAGAGATTCTGTTCTTTACCATGTAGAGGATAAATGCTCCTACACGGCGCGTTTATTGATACATACATTTACCAGTATAGCGTGCTGGTCTGTACAGTTGTTATGTATCAAACGCATAGAGAGGACCGGTAATAGCCTGTATGTTAGATTTTTTTTTTTATCCCATCGGCATATTATGCCGTAGGGATAATGTCGTCACGACGTCCGTCCGCCCGTCCGTCCGTCCGTATAGAGGACGTGAACAAGATATAAACAATACGTCTTAACACAGGTTTTTCAAATTTTGGAA
>JAVFBZ010028370.1:0-11178 GCA_032466195.1 Katharina tunicata
ATTTCTTAGATCGAATTCAGCGGATTCTAGTTCAGAAAGTTTAGCAGGCTCAAGCCCACCACCCTCACAGTCAGGCAACAAATCGCCAGCAGTCAACATGCATATTCAGCCTTTAATTATTCAGTTTAATAGTATGGTGGGCAAACTTCAAACTTAAAACCATACAACCTCTTGCTACATAGAATATTTGTACCAATTTTGAGCGGTTTTCAAGTTAACTTCTTGAAACTAAGTCAACTCTTGGCACCACACTAAACTTAATTCCATGTGACATCTTGCCACATGGAATGCTATTACCAAGTTTGATAACAAAAATACAAACACGTTTCAAGTTTTGACCTTAGTCTCCAGACACAGAGGCCAAAGTCTTTTTTGTATGTTTGATTGGGGTTTTACGCCATATTCAAGGTTATTTCACTTACATGACGGCATGCCAGACTACTAGGTGAAGGAAACCATCCCTAACGACGCTGCTAACATGCAAGACAGGACAAAACATTTACATAACATTAACAAAGCAGGACACCACAACAAATCAGCATCCTGTGCAACTTGGCTCAGAGAGCACCAGGGCACTAGAGGCTCCCACTCAACCACAGGCAAAATACAATCCTACGCAACATCTTATCACATTGGATTTTTTCTACAAAGTTTAATAAGAATCTATTTAATGATTTTCAAGTTAATGGATGAAAAAGATTAGATGACAGCTGGCAGGCAACCTACATGTATACCAAAACACATCCCCTCAAATGAAAAGTGCATAACAAATAAATGCACTACATCAAACAAGATTACCCACAGAATCACTGTAAGAATTTAATTTCAAACTGTAGATCCAGACCATTAGAAATGTGCAGGTATCATTTAAATGATTGATAAATTCAGTTTTATGCTACATTTAGTTTTCAGTTCAGACTTACCTGAGTTTAGGAATAAGTGTAACCATGGAAACATCTCTTACATACCATTTGGCCGAAAACAGCTTTGAGATATTGAGGTATTTTATCAAACATGCAATAAAGAAGACTATCAAAGTGAGGCTAGACGACAAGGAAGCCATTTAGTCAAAAATGAAGCCATAAACATCAACATCTTGTGGTATTGACTGGTTTATTTGCGCTTTGTAAAATCCAGAACAAGCTTCCCTACAGATAAACGTGAGTCTTGTTCATAGTTGATTAGCTTTTTTATTTGCTTTTACAGACACTCAGTATTTAATACTGTTTCTTATATGCTGTTGAGATGGGTTTATACTTCCTTTTAAAAAAGCAGACATGGAAATGATAAGGAGACAGTGTACAAATAAAACTTTTTTTTATTTGCATTTTATTTTACTCTGTTGCCGTATGATTAAAATGTCATGGTAGGCCAAATGAATTTTCTGAGTTGAGGAAACTATTTAACAAATCACAGGCAATATACATTGCTAAAGACAAAAGACATACTCCAATTTAACAAAGTTGGCAATAGTGCGAGACATCACAACAAACCAGTTTCATGCCGACCATTGATGCAAATAGGAGCCTTTGTTCTCACAAAAGCAGGGTGCCGATTTGTTGTGGTGTTGTTTACGGTGGTTTCCTTCACCGATTGGGCTTGTACGCCGTCATATAAGTGAAATAACCTTGAGTATGGCGTAAAACCTCAATCAAACAAATCTCACATAAATAAATTAAATGTGCTTCACATAACCTGCTTAGCAGAGTAAAATCTCAACCGAGACGAGAACTGAAACAAAATTTATTACAGACAAGAAAAAAGCTTAGGAAGTTCCATGTCAAAAACGTATTCATTCCACAATTTGTCTTATTCCAATCAGTGCCTGCTAATACAATTCTGATTAATTGATTTGAAACTGAAAAATATCTATCAAACCTTGAGGAAACAGATTGTAGGTGTTGTATTTCAATCAATATCTGATTGATGGTAATACGACACCGTGTAAGACAAGATAGATTTGTTTGTTTGACTGGCGGCTAGTTCTTTCCCACGACAGACCTTTTCCTGTCGATACCCTTGATTGGTTGCCTTCATTTTGCCGGAAATTTGATCAACATAAATGATTGGTTTACATAAGTGATGTACATTTCATCTGATTGGAGTGACTTAGGAGGCATCAGATTCAATCAGCAATTCTTCAAAATGTGGTTAAGGGCAATAAGAGGATAAGTCTGTCTCCAAATTGAGAGATCTGGATGACAAACAATGTGTGGCCACATAGAAGTGTGGATAGTTCAGACTAAAATCAACGTAACTGGCCCCATATTATTGAAGTCTGACTCTACTTGAAAGCCCATGAGTGAGTGAGCATTATGATGGCACGAAACCGAGTGAACAAGTTCAATTAGCTTGTTGGATTGGGATTTTACACTGTACTTAAGGTAATTTCACTTATCTGATTGTTTGCCAGCTAATGAGTCACAGAATCCACCCTCAAGGACACTGGTAACAGACAACAAAGACACCAGACAGGACTCAAAACATGACTTCACAACAACTAAGCGTCCTGATGTTTCTTAGCTCTGAGACCCAGGGCACAGGAAGTTTTAACCATTCCCTGCACAAGTTCAATAATGATCCAGCAATGCTTGTAGCAGCCCTCTCAGTTAATTGAAAGAGATGTTTAAATGCTGAAGACTGTGATATTAAAATAGTTGACATAACCCGTTCAAGGAAATTCAATGGTTTAAGATATATTAAATGGAACAAAAATGGACCAAGACAGCATTGAAGAAAATTTCTAAGACGTGCCAATTTGTAACCTTCATCTTGTTAAAGAACACATATTTGGTAAAAGACTTTCCATAAATTGAGTAGCAATGTAAAAGTCACACCCGTTACTGTTTAAATCAAATAAAGAAAGCTAGTACATTCCCAATAATGTCAAATTTCCATCAATGCCTATAACTGGTGCAGAAAACTGACCTTAATCTCATCCATATTTTATTCAGTTTGAGTTAATAGAACTAAGATAAGGAGTAAGGGAAGAGGAGTTGTGAACGAAAATGTGGTTAAAGCTGTTAAGGGCAATAGGAGGACCAATCCGTTCTCAAGCTGAGAGACCTTGATGGCAAACAATGAGAAGATTTACAACGATGAAAATTAAGATAGAACAGCTTGAAATCATTGTAACTGATCCTACATGTCCTATATTATTAGTTCCCTGTTTATCTAACTGAAAGCTTTGTTGTGCTTAATTGGAGCGACTGATACTGAGTATACGGGTGGACCATCTATCCATGATTACAACAAGGCTTTTTTTAAGAAATATTGAAATTTCTTAGGCTTTTATTGCTAAAAAGTTGCAAAAAGGAAAACCAGCCATGAGAACAGGAACTCAAGTTAATCGCAATATTAGATTAAATTAAAAAAACATGTTTCTAGTTAACTGTTGGGAATGTGAGATAGATTGATTGAAGTGGGTCTCATGCCATACTTAAGGTTATTTCACTCATAGGAAGAATCTGAAACAAACCACTTTTTCACCAGGCTGCATCGCTTGTGTAAGAGCAAACACCAATCCCAAGCAACATTTTGCCAAACGGATTAAACTTATCAAGTTGATCTAATTAGTGATTTTCAAGTTAGTGGCCAGAAACCCAAAAGTGGATGGGCAGACAGACAGGGAGACGGACATCCCCATACATCCCATCACATGACAGACATATTAAATAAATGTCAAGGGTATATTAATATAGGTGATATCCTACCAGAGGCAAATAAATGTCTGAGTGCATGGGTCCAAGAACAATCTAGAATGCTTACCTCTGTCCACTCAAAGGAAATGATAGAAAAATGGTGATCTGTCATACTAGCAAAGACAGTACTAACAATGTCCGGGGAACAAAAAGGTAAGAAATATTTAAGGGTGATACAGGTCAGAGAGTAAGGAGATACAAAACAATCAACTGTAATACAGGTTTGGATTACTTTGTGTGTTAGAGGTTGTGCAGCAAGCCATCCCATAGGGTAAAGGAAACCACCATTAACGACACTGCCAACAGGATATTTACAGGACGCAAAAGCTTCATTTGATGTTATTTTTTTTTTTTAAGCCTTCATCTTACAAAATAATGTCTCCATATACACAGTGACGTATTTCAGTGAATTTGTTTCTTATATATATGTAAATGCAGGGCATTAAAATCATAACGATGTATAGTTAGTTATATGGAAGCAGGGCTAAGTTCATATAATCCGGCCGCCTGGAGATAGCGCTCGAAAGCCCCCGGCTCACTTGAGTTGACTCCCAAGTACCGTAGACCAAAAGCCAAATAAAACATTTTAGTCGGAAATTGGCCTATGCGATTATCTCAGAGGTTCAAATAATTGCAGCAAGACATCCTGCAGTATGTTGACTGCAAATTTATCTCGTGACCAAGGATCGCTCGGAACAGTGACATCATAACAGTCATATACAATTATAAAAGCATCCATCGGCTCATCCATGAGAGGACAGACACAAGCAGGATATATTTGCACTGCGAACAATAACATCCTTTCCGGTTTTAAATGAAATAATTAACGGTTATTCTTCTCGGTTGCAAGTGTGACACGGTGAATTGTGTTTCCAAATACACTTGGAAAATAATGAGTTTTTGTTGAAATTGGCTGGACTTGAAGTTGTCCTTAAACTCAACAAGACAATACCTTGGTAGCAAGTAACCATGGTGATTAGACAAGAAAGTAGTACCTTACACAGGTAGTGGAATTACCCTACTTGTGTATTACACAAACATTATCAGTAGAACTATGGGTAGTATCTTTATTACACAGAACAACGTTTTTAAAAGGGTCTATGTATTTGTTAAATTTTATGAGGACCACATGGAAGAGCAAACAATGTTTTATTTGAATGTGTATATTTCTTCAGTAAATAAAGTTATTGCTATTATTATTATTATGTGACGGCATGATCTCCTTGCGTCTTGACCATCAATACTAATTCATTACAGACCAAAAAAGTGGGACACATTAGTACACAAGGTAAAGCAGAATCCATTCTGACACCCTATTAATTTCTTTTCTGATATCTAACTAAAACATTTAATCTCTCAAAAGATAATCATTTAATTCTTGACATATTTGTAGCAAAATTACTTGGTCAAAATCTTTCAGGGTGAGTTGAAAATAGAGCCGTTTATAACACAATTGAAAAAAGTCTGCGCTTTAATGATGCCCTGTCTGGAAAATGTTAGGTGTGCGGAGGTAAAGTAATACAATTTGATTAATAAACTAGGCTTTGTTGCAAATAAACTCATAAATCTTCATTAGCAAACACAGAATGAAGTACGGTACCACCCTTACTTATTATCACTTTTACAACAGCCAAAACCTGTCACATAAATGTATTTGTTTTCAATCAATCAGGTGTTAACAAGCACCGTACAGAGCTAATGGTGAGATAGGCTCATACTCTTGTAGGGTTGACAGCCATCCTAGAACCTTTGTAATACAATAAAGGGGAATGAATCAACAGGAGATCATGGAGCTACTTCCGCTAAATAATATTACGGTTGCCACGCTCGAAAGTGAAATGAATGGTTTCGTTTTCATGGAGAGGTTAAGGTTCTTTTAACACATCTTATGCTATGCCAGCCGGCAGGCTAAGGAAATTAACCTTAAAGAAACTGACAAAAAAAAAAGATAAGAAAATCACGGCATTCACGGAAAACAAAACCCGACACCTGTCACCATAAGTAATCTGCTTCCCAATTCTCTCGCTCAACCCACAGCCTTGAAAATAAAGCAATATTTCGTATTACTTGGTATTTTGAGTAAAATATTAACAGAGAAAAAACGTGTAAGCTATATATAGGAAGATATGCAGGAATATTATTGACCTGTATTACTGCCACTATCTCGAGGAATTCAGACTCAACTTAAAATTTTTATCAGCTCTTAACATGATGTGTGAATGTTATACAGCAGCATGATGAGAAAAAATATATAATATAAGAATCTACATACAGGTAATATTAAGATTTTCTGAGGAAACGTAAGTGTTTTGAGGAAATTTTTTGGAAAAAAAAAACATATGATTTTTTGGTGTGTTGAATATAAACTCTCGATTCAAATCACTTCCAGTGCTAGGAAAATTTACATTAGAGGAAGGCATGTACAACAGTTCAGAAAGGTTAGCCGACTTGAAATTACCTATGTAAGAAAAAATCAGTGGATTCTGACGGTAATGGTTAACAAAAAGGTTAGCATGCCAAGAAAGCAATCCGAAAATTACTGGCCGACAGGAGTAAGGATGATTAAGTGTCTAGAATCAGTTTGATCTGTGGGCGATATATCTCAGGTATTCGATCAGAATCACAACAGCACGTCATTACCAATGAAACTAGAATTTCTTTGTCCTATTAGTACTTCATGACTATGAAACTTCACTACAGCACCATACAATTCAGATTCACTTGTGTTTCAGCAAATTTTAACAAAATTCTAATTTTTCTTTTTTAAATTTCTTTAATTCATCAAATTCTGTTGTTGGTCAAAAGAAAAAAGAATTACAATATCTAATTAACTGCGAAAGAAAAAAATGTATAACACAGCTGTGAAGCGCTCTAGTCAGTGTTCATAAACACAAGGACCACAAGAATTGTTAATTAGAACAAGGCAAGAGAGTACAATGAAGAGATAAATAAACTGGTGGAAATAAATTTGTTCGCCAGATATGATGTTTTGTTGGACAAAATTAAAATTCTTTTTTTCTATAGTGCGAGCAATTTTGATGTGACCATGAACATTTTAGGAATTTATTTTCATAATTACAGCAGAACTGAAATGCTAGCCAACATGAAATTAACAGACATGTGAAAACCAGCGGATTAGAGCTCAAATTAAAAACTGGTGGTCAGTGTAACTACATGTAAGAAAGCTGTCAGTCAGGATGAAAGTTGGAAAGGGTAAAAATGATTGCATGGGGGGGAGTAAGATTCATTAAGTGTTTGAGACTAGAAGGATCTCAGTAATCTGGGGCTGATACATATCATCAAATCAATCAGGATCACAGCAGCATATCATTCACAATAGAATTACAATTATTATATCTCCAAATACCCCTCGAACCTCACTGCAAGATAACTTAAATTTCAGCACAATCCTAGAAAGAAAGCAAGAGGTTCTGTACAAATTTACATATTTGTTTCATCTAATTCTGTGTTTCATCAAATTTTGTCATACGTCAAAACAAATTTCATATTAAGTCAATTCAGTGTTTGATTAAAGACGATAAAGGTCGATAGGTCAATGGCAGCACCTTCAGTCTTGTATAGCTATGCTACGCGTACATTTAAGAATACCACAATAAATAAAAAAAATACAGGGAAATGTTAATGCATGTACACAACGTGTACATTCAATGTACATTAAGTAGCTTCTATGGCGATCTCAAGAAATGTAAAATGAAGGTTTGCTCTTCAAACAAAAAGTTCCAGCTTCTTTTATCTCCATGGAAATAGCGTTGTTCTTTCAAAATTTCTCTTTGAACATTTCCATCAGAGATTACAACATGACTCGTAATAATGTTTGCTTTGTAAAATGTTCATCACAGAGAGAAAACTCTGCAAATATTGGAACCACGATAATTTTTCAGGCATATTATGATTACATGAGTAATCTATCTTCACAGTTGAGATATTACCAAGCAGAATTTCATAGAGGCCTTTGACAACTATTTTCATTAGGTGAGTGATAAAAGAACGGAGAACGTTTGACTAGATTAGATGAGAAAAACAATTCGGACATTGTGGTAGACATAATATAAGGCCCGTTCACACGGCAACATTTAAACCGGATTAAATACCAAAGTGGCTTTAAGCCGGTTTAACTTTGCCCGTGTGAACGCAAACTAGGTGTTTTTAAGCCGGTTTAACTTCACCTGCTTCATATGTGGGTTTGAGTCGGTTCCAACATTTAAACCGGTTTAAACTGTCCGTGTGAACGGACCCGGCTTAAATGCCCCGGATATACGATGAACGCTTGCGCATGCTAAGTGCCAAACGTCACAAACACACACAGACTCATCATAAGATGGAGGAAATACACCATCTTTCGCCGCTGAGCCGCATAAAAACGGTTCATTCTTCTCCGTCGTTGTTCTTTCAAATTGTTAATAGACAACCGATCATGGTATCTTCCCCAACGTGAAATGTTTTGACAGATTAGAAATTTTACATTTGACGCCATTTTAACTTGAAATGTACACAGCGCATGCGTGGTGAACTCACTCATAGGTGTCACGATGACGTTTCTAAAGTTAAACTGGCTTAAATCTGTCTTTGTGAACGGACACTTTTTGAGTCGGCTTAGAGTCAGTTATGGCAGTGGGCGTGTGAACGGTACGTTTTCGAAACCGGCTTGGAATTTAAACAGGTTTAGATTCGAGCCGGTTTAAAATATTGCCGTGTGAACTGGCCTATATGCAGATGAAAGCGGCTTATTCGTATCCCTAGGTAACAGCGCTTCGCAAAGAGAGAGACTGCACGTTATTTTTATTTACTTGAGATAATTTGGGTGACCCTCTAACATTGCCTTGGGTCAACTGATTTATTTCTTTCTTTTTTCCATTGGTGTTTCACTTCGCTCTCAGTTGTTTATAACTCTTTGCATTACCTGTGTATGGTGGTTGAAAACAGCTATCCTACAATTTCTGTCTCAACCGGAAACTTCCCTCATATACCCGAGATGACCAGGAGATTCAAACCTATATTAGGCACTGTGAACGGGACTCAGTAGTCCAAGGCTCAACCAATGAGTCAAGCCACTTCCTGGGTTCAACTGAAGGATATGCAAAATTTTCATTCGGTAAATTCATAAATGTTATATTAAGTTTAACAGCCTAGGTTCTCAGCTTGATGAATAACTTGTGTGACAATAAATATCATATGTCCATGAAGATCAAACATGACAACAATAGAGACACTTACATCCAAAAAATGGTCAGCATACATGTAAACGCAGTTAAAAAAATTAAGCCTTTTAGTCAGATATTATGTATCAATCCTTTGCGATTTGTTGAACATTCTACTGATACAGTTTACAAGGTAGTTACATTACATCTCTATACTTACATATACTACACGGTTACTTATGTTTTGAAATCAATACAGTTGATTCTTCAGAAAAAATTGGCATCACAATGTCGTCACTACTGCTAAGTAACGTTGCCAAGTTCTTGGATAAAATATTCCAGAGGAAGCGAATTACTTCCCTGAACATCTCGAAGGAGGAATAACAATATAAATGAATATTCATATCTAATCAACATAATTACATGTGAAACAATTTCACCTTTTTCATCAAAAGAACTGAGATTCAAAGTAAGTACATATAGGTACTTTATTTATAGTGTTTTCATGCCAGTACATTATCTTCCAGGCATGAAATAATCAATACGTACAAGAGATAAAGGTTCTTATATTAGTACAGGTTTATTCTTGAAATCTGCGAGGCAATTTCAGTTATTTGGATATGGATGAAACAAAATGGATAATCCATTATTACAACATTAAGTACATGCTCATGATAGACTTCAGATTCAGTACTAATTCATATCCTGAGAAATTTAATTATCTGCTTCCTGTTTAACCTTTGATATAATAATACTTTGCATTTCTGGAGTTTCTTGAAAAGCCCTGAATGAAAGATAAAACCCTGGCTGGAACCAATTTGTGATCTCCAAAGTCCGAAGCTACTGGTAAACATCTGTCATTAAGCATTGAAGGGTGATCAGGCGGTTTCACAAAAATGCCATTGTTGACAGTGGCAAAAAAAGATAAGAGACAAAAAAATGGATGCAAAATTGGACAATTGTAGGATGCACAAGAGGACAGCCTGTAAAAATTGTCATCCCCGATGACTGGTAGTTCAGAGAGCACCGGAGCACAGGAAGTTTCCACCAACCAACCGCTAGAGTATAAAAGTAAAACCATTGTTACAGCAGAGGTTCAAAGTGAAGCCATTGATTGTAAAGGGGGTTGTGTAGAAAGTTACGTTGCCACAATTCTTAAAAGTGTGTATGTGAAGTAGCAATATATCGAATTAATATTATCACATGAAAAGATCAAGTCTTAAATGACTCTAGATGAGTTGCCGCAGAATAAAATAGACCTTGCTATATTACTGTTGTGTAATCATATCTGGTGCTCTCTGAGATAAGGAACACCAGGAAGCCAATTTGTTGTGGTGTCCCGTTTTCATCCTGTAAGTGTATTGTGAGATCTGCCATGTTGCCATCATCTTTTTATGTGGTTTCCTTCACTGTTTGGGCTGATTTGCCTTAAGTACGGCGCAAAACCTTAATCAAACAATCGTACTGTAGAGCAAACATTCTACTGCCATGAAGTGGCGATGTGTAGAGAAATCCAGGGAATCTCATAAAAGTGTCCTTATCATAAACTAAAGTGTAACCGAACAAGTGCCAAGGATGGATCAAGATTCTCTTGAGATACGCATATCATTAATGTACAATAAACACGCTTCCAAGAAGAAAAATAAAATCAATGGCAACAAAGAGATTCCCCTTTCCTTTACAAACAGAGCTACAACTGTGCTGCAGATAATGTCAACATGTTGCCTTTACCATAGCCAGCAGTAGAGAATTAGCTAATTAGTAGAATTCTAACACTAAAACCGATTACAAAATATGGGAAGAAAATAAAATTCTCCAATTATATGTACATATGTGCAATAGTTGTATTATTTATTGCTAAATTAACACTCTTGATAAGCTCACGTCAAAGTCATAAGCTCCAGAGTTATCTTTATTATATCCTTCAACATCTTTTCTTTTAACCGACTTTCAAGCGGTCAAGGTCATCAATGCTACACATAATGTACTATCCAGTCAATTTTCTTATTTGATTTTTAGAAAAAAATGTCTAAGGACAAGCAAGTGTATTGATAATGAACAGGTAAAAGATTGTAGCCATTTACAGGCAATTGCTGATTTTTTGTATTAACTTTCCAAGTAGTTTGCAGAGATAAGGACAAATTTGTTTATTTAACTACATTTTATTAATAAATCATTTGATTTTTGGAGAATTTTGCTCATTTGATTTTTTATAAGAGTCCTTCTGACGGACAGAGTGAGACCCTGTATACTGTAGAAGCCTGTATACTGTAGAAGCCTGTATACTGTAGAAGCCTGTATACTGTAGAACCCTGTAT
>JAVFBZ010028381.1:0-11178 GCA_032466195.1 Katharina tunicata
TCACTGGTTATCTTGATGATGACAATACATTTAGCCCAGATAAACACTATGATTATACAATGCAGTCATCACTGGTTATCTTGATGATGACAATACATTTAGCCCAGATAAACACTATGATTATACAATGTAGTCAGCACTGGTTATCTTGATTACATGATGCATTTATCACTAGTTATCACAACGATGACGCTATGCATTCGGCAAGGGAAATCACCATGATGATCCTTTATGTGAACTACATTCTATTGTTACAGGCGTCGCTCCCTGAGTGGACCCTCCGGAGGGTTGTCACAGAAAGTCCAACCAACCTCTTCGTCCACGCACAACTGCAGGGAAAACAGCTTTGATTCTGTACAGGGCAATATTTTGTTTGGAAGGGAAAGAGATAGAACAATGAGCAGTATAAGTACACGCAGAGGTCAGTGCTTAGGATAATGAAGAATAACATATTTCTGTATTTTATAGTCATGACTAGAATTAGCACAAATAGAGGTCAGCGTACAAAATGTCCTTTAATAGAAAGAAGAATAACGGATTTCTGGTATTTTATAATCATGACTAGAATTAGCACAAATAGAGGTCAGCGTACAAAATGTCCTTTAATAGAAAGAAGAATAACAGATTTCTGTGACCACTACTATTATCAAGACTAGTGTAGGCATATAGAGGATTTTGCGGAGTGTAGTTCGAACACCTCGACAACTGAGTGGTAACAGTGATAACCTTCAAAATGGAAAACTGGGTTTATCATCATTCCCACCATTCACAAAAGCAACATGATGGTTTTCAAACTGCAGTGTGTAATGTGCTATTTATATTTATATGATTATATCAATAACAAAGTGATAACTCACCATATTTCATTCCAATTCTCGATGAACTTTTCAAAGTAGACGTGACCTCTTTGTTTTTCATGGCGAGATGAAAAACGCCCCTTTATGCAATGTCACAATAGAAAGAACGTTGTTTAATGCAAAATAATTAGAAATGTTGTAACAACTAATGTTATGCAATAGAAATAATCCAGACCAATGTATAAATAATAAAAGCACATATAGATGTAGACCTCATTAATAGAATTCAGATTACATGTAGTCAATTTTTGCTGAACACAAGTACAGATCAGTGCCAACAACTCTCGGTCAATAGAACCACGACCAGTAGATTGCTGTGTGTTATAATCGAGAGCACGGGTTGGTGCCAAAAGTACATCAATTATATTTCTGCTGGATAACATATTCTGTGTTTTTATTTGGTTATTATATATATTCGTTGCTGTACCATCCATACCATTATGACCATGTACAATGATATTAAAAATGGTTGAAGATTTGAATGACATGCCTCTGTTATCATATGGTGATATTATATGTCATTATTATAATTGTTACATTTTTCTAAATTTGTTTTCTTATTATTGATTTTAGGTTTATACTTACTGTAAGCCACAATCCCATAATGAAATTAGATTTTTTTTAAATAGTAATTGTAAGATTTTTTTTACAAATTAGGAAATGCTCGAGATCGTAGGATGTCTGTGGCATCTCGCCTCTCACAGAAACTAAACCGTGTGCTGCTACCTCGCTGGTGTTTATTGGTGGCGTATGGGATGTGTCTGATGCTCTGTGGTGTGTCGGTGTTACTGATACTGCTCTATGCTAACCAGCTAGGAGCTCTAGGAACATGGCGATGGATTGTCTCCCTTGTTCTCTCCTTTCTTCTCTCAGTATTGTTAACAGAACCTCTCAAGGTAAGTTAGAACTTTGAGATGTTAGATCAGTATATACTGCTTCATTAATGAGATAAAGAATACAACTACTCATTACAGCAATCAATGTCATGTTTTGATATTGTATTTTATTTGGTAGCGGGTGAAAGTCCTGCCTTAGTTGATCTGGTAAAAATATCAAGTATAACAAATTTAGCATAAAGGACATTGGAAGCCATATTTGACAACTCTGGCAATAAACAACAAGACACAAAAATAGGTCAGGACACCAAAATAGTTCCCATCAACCGTCTGCAAATAAATTAATGGTTTATTTCTTATACCAGAAAGGGTTCAGTAAGCTCCAGCCAACCTCCTACAAATAATAAAATGGTTAATAACTTTGTTCCAGGTGTTATTTCTGGCAGTATTTGCAGCAGCCGTCACCAAACAGGTGGACGAAGTGGAGGATGAAGATGCTATAGAAATACAACCTACCATCGAGTCCAATGAGAAATTAAAGGTATGACAATCTAATTAATTTCTGTCAAATAGGTAATTTAATTCTGAGACTACTAAAAATTCTTACCGGATTGATGCTGTGGATGTCATAGTATAAAATCTGAGATGCAGCTTCCTGATTGTTATGATCAGGTTAAACTGTGAAGCATCAATTTTCACAAAATGTTGTACAGCAATAACACTTCATATGATAAGTTTATAAATTGGAGATTAGTGAGATGTATTTTTATAGTATAACATTCTATTTATATATGATATTTTGTGAAAGGGGCCTCTAGTGTTTTAGATCATGTTTTACATGTTCTCATTAAGGTCCATGAAATGAAATGCATTCACAGAGTGAACATGGGCAAGTGTATATTTGTGTTTACATTGCAGGATGTGAAGTTTAGACCTCTTGGTGGCTACGCTTTGATGAATGCTAAAGACGAAGCCAAGAAACTGAATAGAATGTATGCAGTTGTTCGTCAATTCCTGGCTTATTTCTCCTTATTGTGGCTGGTGGTAGTACTCGCTCATTTCCACTATAACAGTGATCTGTATCGCCTTAATCAGCGTGTACGGAGCCACTATACAAAGACAACATTCAATGATTCTCAAACTTTCAAAAGTATTGACAGGTTAGTTATTTCATAAAATTCAAATGTTGTATGTACATGTACAGAAAGAAGATAATAGTCTCTACTAAACCTCAAAATCAGCTATACTGTTAACTAATGTGCAGCTGTTACAATATAATGCTTAAGGAGAATGGCTGATGTTAGTGAAGCTAGTGAACTATTGTTGTTCTAGTTCTATCTTTATGTTGACGCTTTATCTGTTGTATTTAACTCCTAGGCCTATATATAATCAAATACTGAGGTAAAAAAAGGTGATGCTGTCATACAACTTTTATGAGGTTATTTCATTAAATAGCGATTCTACTCCGATATAACTATGCGGAAACATCAAGGGAGATGGTATGGAAAATCACGCAAACAATCTGAAAGACTTGTAAGGATTTGTCCAAAACTTGTCAAGATTTTAGTTTGAAAAAATGAATTATCTCTAAATCTGAAGCACTTCCACATAGCAAAATAATGTTTGTATTCGTCTTTGTTTGGTTTCAGTATACCTACCTTCTGGCAGTGGTGTGAAGAGGTGTTGGTGCCTAGTTTCTCATTAATGGAAAGTGAGAATAACCTGTATATAGGGCCAGTCAGAATGAAACAGATTAGAAATAAACCAGGTATGCATTACAAACTTGTTTAACAACATATTTTAAAACGTATAGGGAAAAATGTGAACAATTTGACTGACAAGATTTGCAACATGGGCTACATAGCCTCTGAAGATACGGCGAAGGTTATCCTCAGGGTATATGTGACTCTCCGTCATTATGTGACGCCATCAGTAGGCCTATAGGCTTGTCTGTAAATATTATGAATAATACCTTAATATAACACATACATGTACAATGAATATATGAAGACATAGTGAGAATAATGGTAAGGTAAAATGGCTGAAACAGGGAATCGAGTCACAAGCTTTGTGCAATTTGATATTCGGTGTAGATGTTGTGAAAATCATTGCAAAATTTATTTAAGAACTGTATTTTAAACTCTTAAATAATTGTAAAAGAACAGCATGATATAAACTTCTTACATATAACCCTTCGTTGCAGTGTCCTGCCCAGCAGCTGATCAATTGTCAGCCTATAGTGTGACGGAGGGCTGGACAGAGCACTGTGATAGCGTTACAGGGTTTACAGAAGACGTCGAACCATACCTGACACGAAACGGCACAGAATGGCAGTATTATACAGCTCAACAGCTCGATGAGTAGGTTTCTAGGATTTATGTATATATTACTAGAGTTTTAACAGTGTACTCGAGCTTCTTTGCAAAAAACAGTTAAAAATTCTAGTAACATCTCCACAATCTCCTCAGCAACAAAAAAGTAAATATTGCAGACAAGAGATTAGAACTCAATCTACGACTCAAACACTTATTTTTGTATAAAAGGTGTACAGGTAGTTTGTGAATGTTAAGATTATAAACTTCAATAATTTTATGATAACTTTTATGTTAAGCTGTTAAGCATCATGTATGAATTACAACAGGAATACGTAAAGAGAACATGCTTCTTCTTGTATATGGTAAAGTATATCGGCCCAATGTATTTGTTGACAGCAAGTATCATTTTGATGTGCATGGCTCTGATTGATCAATGCTTTTAACTGATGAATCTTTTTTGGAATGAAATCATGGTTAAACAGTTCTTGTAACTTAGAGAAAAAACCCAGTAACAACATTGTGTTTAAAATGGTTTTGTATAAAATTGTGACATTTGTAAACTACAGAATTTTAATTGCTAAATGAATTTAAGAAAGGAAAAGTCTATTATTTTCTTGAATCATCTTGGCTTAACTCTCCTTCAGTTTTGTTGATGTACATGTTTCTTTCTCTGTTGTAGGTATGGTGTTTGGCTTTATTCAGGCTGGTACAGCGGGGGAGGTTATTTACAGACAATTTCACCACACAATAATTATAGTGACCATCTTCTGTCAAATCTCCAAAACATATCCTGGATTGACCATAGGTATGCAATGAGAACTTGTGTCAAAGTTTCACACTAGACAAAAGTATGGCCTTTCAACATAACAAAAGTGGACAATTCTATGATATCGTCTTGATTCAAATGTTAAATATTTTGAGATTTACTTCAATGCTTAGTAAAGTAGGCCTCTATATAAAAAGTGTTGAAAATAATGAAAACTTGAAAATCACAAATAAAAAAATGGCTGTTCGTGATTCTTATAGCTTCAAAGGTCTCGGGATTTGAACGTTTTGTTGTTTTTATTTTCTCAGAACCAGAGCTGTATTTATTGAGTTGACAGTACATAATCCTGCTGTAGACGTGCTCTGTATGGTTCACCTCACTCTGGAGTTTCCTTTCACAGGTAAATATATCAAAAACTTGTCAAGACAGAGTCATAAGCATGCCAGACTGTAAAGTTTTTGTTCAAACTGCTCAAAGACGAGTCCCTTAATCAGTACAACTAACTTATGTTTTGTTTGTTTGATTGGGGTTTTACATCGTACTTAGGGTTATTTCACACATATGATGGCGTAACAGCCGAAGCGGTTAAGGAAACCATCCTGAACGATGCTGGCAACACAGAAGACATTTACAGGACCAAAAGCAGGACACTACAACAAATCCGCTTCCTGATGCTCCTTAGCTGAGAGAATACCAGGACACAGGAGGCTCAACTGGCTGATTTATATCTCAAAAGTTTACATTATTAGTGTTAAATGGACATGTGTAGAATATAATTTATATTGATTATTTCTCAGTTGTTTTCTTTATGATTTAGTTTCTCAATAAGCAAATAATCTTTAATAGTATGCCCTTGCAATAATATAGTTAGTCCATCAGCTTATTTCTAAATGCTTATTATGTTGATTAATACATTTCATCAATAATTAGAATTGTTGAATTGGTAAATGTGTTTCAGGTAAAGCAGTATCCTCCATAGAGACACAGAGTTTTCACTTGCTGAAATTCTCACCTGGTTATGTGGATGCAGTGATGATTTTCCAGGTAACACATTTACTTCTGTATTATTCTTGGATTCTTAGTGTCTGGATAGAATAAAACATTATAAATTCGGCTTTTCATAATAAACGTAAGCCATGGATCAAATAAATTTTAATTTGACTTTGTCATCAAGATTTTTATCAATATTTATCCAATAGTTTGGCCGTTGTGAGTGTAATAATGTGAGTGCAGACTTAACCAAATTTATGTCATCCAGGGTCCTAGCTGAAAGTTTGAATGGGTTAGAAAACTTTATTTCATAATTAATAAAACCCTACAAATCAAGTTGTATGCAAAATTAAAAATGCTATGTGGAAGTGCTTTAGATTTAGAGATAACTCATTTTTTCAGACTAAATTCTTGACAAGTTTTTGACAAAATTTAAAAAATGAAATGTATTTGTTAGGTTAATCTACCTAATTGTGTGACAAAATTTGGTTCCCTGTAAATCAAATAAGGTGCAACCAGCCATGCACATGGAAAACATTAACTTAAACAATTTAAAAATTTACTAAATTCGTCCACTACTCAACCATGCTTACACAAATGTATATCATGGCTTGCAGTTGGTTACATGTACATTTCATCCTTTGATCTAGTGAATCATTAATTGTTTTGCACTATGTTTCTGCTGACTGAGTTGGTAAGGCATAATGTCACGTATCATGCCTTTCTTCTTGAAGGTGAACTCTGCACTGACAAACAAACAAGCTTGAGCATTGCTAGTTAAGTTACCAATAGTTCTACAAACAAATAAAGTATGGGACAAATAGGCACTAATTTAATGATCCGAGAGATCACATTTATTAAACTCCTGATATTTTTTTATTTGTACCTCACAAGGGGTTAGATACAAATAGAAATGACACCACGTGCCATGAATATGACATCCTTGATCATGAATACAATATCATAGATATTATTTAAATGTTTTCTTAAAAGAAGTTATATTTGTAATTAAGGGGAAGTTTATGTTAAATAAATTGCTACTGAGTAAACTAAATAATCTTAACCCCTTTTTTTATTAATTTTTAGATCCTGTTATTACTTGTGTTTTTGTACCTGTTGGTACAGTGTGGACTGACACTACGTGACCAGGGTTTGTCTGCTTTGCTGAGTCATTCTGTCTGGCTGGATATCCTCATCGTTATCTTCATGCTGTCCTCCCTTATCCTCTATATCATCTGCCTTACGACATCCACTAACGCTGTCCAGAGATACCTAAACGACACGTCACAATTCACCAGCTTTAAAAAGACAGCCTATTTGCACAGCTGGTGTAGACAGAGTAACGCTGGACTTATCTTCTTAGTATTTCTGAAGGTAAAAAAAAAACAAGTTCGTACATAAATTGAAAAACAGTCATTCAAATGTACACAAAAAGCTGATTATTACTATTCCCACTTAACTTTTGAGCTGTTAAGCTTAAGTGTTGGATTTGATATGTTTTACATGGTTTTGAAATCTCTTAAACTTTTCACAGAAGTTTAATTTGAATGAAGGACATGGAGATGCTTGACAAGCATGATGTCAGAATAAACCTGGAAATGGTGCACTGATGAGAATTACCGGTAACCAGAGGATAAAGTCTTGTTTTAGTTCAAGTAATTCATAAACACTGAAATATATGTGCATGTATTATATCTGTAAAGCCATATCCCATTCAGAAGCTCTCTCTTTCACACTTTCTCCACTTACTGTTTGCAGGTTGTCCAGCAGTTGAGGTTCTCCAAACACTTATCTCTCTTCCAGAAGACAATCAGCAGAGCATTAGGCGACATCCTCAGAATAGGGCTCATCTTCCTTGTCCTGCTGTGTTCCTATGGACAACTTGGATATCTGGTCAGTGCAACAGGCTCATCAATCCACTGATTGTTGCAGAATAAAACTGGAAAAATTGACTCCAAATTTGTTTAAAGGGGCCTACTGTTGGATTAATATTAGAACATGTTATTTTGTCATATCTTAGTAAATGATAATTCTTTTAAGATTTGCAACTTGAAAAAAATAAAAATATCAAATCAATGATATGCAAATCTTCTGAATCACTTTCTCAAGCCTAGTATGTGGTAAGAATATCATGTGGTCAAAAAATTTCGATTTTGTGTTTCTCAGTTTACCAGCTGACATGGCTGAGAGAGTGTTTTTTTATTAGTATTGGTTGATATTTGTGAACTAGTGAAAGACTGGTGGTCTGATTTATTTTACTTTCTTGACAAAACCTCAACACGATATTAGTTGCCTGTCATTATGTTCTTACTTTTCTACCCAACTTTTAGTGATAGTAGGCCTGGATTTAAATAAAAGTGAAAAAGATAATGGCAAACATGCTGAGCCATTTAGACTTACTCTAGTTTAGAGACAATACAAACTCTTGTATCCATGACAACCTTACATGTTTAAGGTTTTTCACCTATTTGAAAGTGTTAAAATGTCAGTCAATTGTATTTTGTTGTTGTACAGATATATGGCAGCACTGTATATGGCTTCCACACCTTCCAGTCTTCTGTGTTGAGTTTGGTTGGAGTTATCCGTGGACATGTGAACTTTGAACCTTTACTTCGCCTTACACCAGCCTTCAGTTACGTGTTCTTCTACTCTCTGGTGATTAGCGTGTACGGGACTTTGTTTTGTCTGATAACGTCTGTGTTGCGAGGGTCTTATAAGCTGACTCATTCCCAGATGTTTTACATCCACACAAGAGACACCCAGGACTATGAGATTATTGAGTTTATGTTAAAGAGGTTCAAACAATTAGCAGGGTTCACTCAACCAAAGGCTGTAAGTAACAAAGAATTTTACATACCTTTGGATAATTTCTCCAAAGATAGTGTTGCTAAATGACTAATACTTACAGGTGATCCAGCTATAAGCAAACAATATTTTGTGTGGATCTATTGCTTCTGGAACTTTAAAGGGCAAAAAGATATTTTAAATTTTGCTTCCACTGTAAAAACATGTGATTTTAAATTGTCCTTTAATATAATCTATACTTTCTATGCCACACCTTTGAGTCTCAAATCTTGAAAAAGCATGATTTTGGTCAATACCAGAGTAAATTGAAAACTTCTCAGTCTTGAATATTTGCACATAACAGTATGTCCGTCAAATTCCAACATCTCTATAAGGTTAATATAGCCCTAGATTTAAATGACATCTGTGGACTTCTATCTTGTTAATTCTTATTTGATTGTTTGATCTTAATTTGCAAATATATTCTATTTCAAGTCATGATATTTCCACCAAACTTTAACTCGATTTATGAGTTTGTGGGTTTCTTTGACAGGCATTCCGTCGGGTAAGATTTGCTGGTCTGCCTTCCCTGTCTACAAGGAGTACAGTATCGTTCCCTTCCAGCGATATTCCCAGCCAAGCATCTTCCAGTATAGAGAGTTACGATGTTGATGCATTGGACTCCAATGAGGACTCTTCCCTGGACCAACTGCCTGCGAGATGGGAGGATGTTCTCATGAAAATCAGACAGGTATCTAATACGTTTTTGATAGGACTTTTCTTGGTAAAACGTAAAATTACTGGAAAATTGGCATCTTCTAGTAAGATACATGTATATATTTATTATTTATATGGTGATGAAATATCAGGAGTTCCATTACATATAAAAGTCATATTTCACTGCTACACTTTTTTAAAATTACATTGTGTTATTATGTTTCGAAATATATTGCCTCAACGACCTTTGTTGCTATTTATGACATTGCAGAAGGATGCAACAAGGAGATAACGTCAATTGACGCTATGCATCACTCCACTTTTCAAGTAACTTCATGCCTGTCTAAACTCAGGTCAAATATAATGTTCTATGATTCACTGGAAGACGTAAATAATAAAAAAAATATTAGGCATAGAAGTTTGAATACCATTATATTGCTCACGTGATTGGTGGAAGTTATATTGACTCAACAACCTTTGTTGCTATATAATTATGACGTTGCAGAAAGGTGCGCTTCCCGTCTCGTGCAGTATTATTTCTGCCACTTAGTCAAGCAATATTCATGAAGGATCAAATTCATATCTTAAGTGAGGTCACACTGGATTGTTTTGGAGTTATTTATCCTATGTGCTGTAGTAATTTATTGGGTGGTTGGTCGTAATTTCCTCTTTCGCCATTGTTCCGTTTATCTTGACTTTCTTTGCTGCCAGCGTCATAAAGGTGTTGTTTTCTTGACCCTTTAGTTTATAGAGAGGCCAGCATGAACTCGGTAAGATAACTATGGTATCAAATACCTAACAAACAACTGTCGTTCCATTGTGATATTACCGGTATGCAAAGTAGTGCTTTAAAACTGGTACCAACCGGAACTGGAACTCAATGAGTGTGTGTTTATTTCTTTCAGCTTGAAGAGATGGACAAGCATGAGGACTATTTCAGTGAACAGCTCAGTACAGTGTTTAAGAAGAAGGAGTTAAAGGTGGAACACCATACAGTGTTTAAGAAGAAGGAGTTAAAGGTGGAACACCAGTCTTCAGACCTCAGTATTAAACCACCCAAAGCTCCACGGTTGCGCTCCATGAGTGATTCCAAAATGAAGTTGTTTAAAAAGCCCGGCTCGAAGTCTGGCAGAAAGTCGGTGAGTCCTCCGAGTGCCACAAAGCAACAAACACTAGCTCGTAGGCCCTACAGCGACCAAGGAGCAAGATTTAATGCTGAGGATCAAAAAATAGGATTTTTCTCCAGGTTTTTTAAGAAGGCTTGGTAGTTGGCTGTGATTTTTTTGTTCTCTTCATAATAGCCATTGGGTATAAGTAAATATCACAAAATTAGCATATTGGAATAAAGCGAGGTGATCGGATACAAGTAGTACGTGACATGTCACTTGACTTGTCCTAAAAATTATCTTCAGCAATCCGTCCTTAAAATTATCTATGACAATCCGTCCGTTATACATGAATTCTTTGTGCCATTTCCATAAAAAGCTCAAATGATTGTTACTCCAGACATGTTTATATTTGTTTCCAATGTGTGGTATCTGCTACAATCAACTGTTTTTGCATTAGTTTGTAGCGCCCATGTTAAAATCACCTATGCACTGACAGAAAAGAGAGCTGGAGAAAGTTTTCTTTGAATGTCAGTGTTAAATACAAATCAAATTATTATATACCATTTTGGTCTAATTGGGTGCTATGAGACTATTTGAATAGGGTATTGTTTAAATGACATGTAAATATTGCTATCTGCTGAATAGGTAGAGATATTGTTCTATACTAGTATGTACAGTGAAACTTGAGTATTCGTCCATGTACCAGAAACCTGAGCAAATGTATACGTGTACCATCTCATGGTTATACCAGAAACCTGAGCACATGTATACGTGTACCATGGTTATATCAGAAACCTGAGCAAA
>JAVFBZ010028403.1:0-11177 GCA_032466195.1 Katharina tunicata
TTAAAGCGACAAACTATTGCGTTCCTGCGTAAAGAGAGTCACAACTGATGTTTGACCTCTTTTGAGACGTAAACAACATATGGCAGGTAAATTAAAAAAATTAGCCAATTCTACAAGATTTGTTTCTTAGGTGTCTTAGAGTTGTTTTCGTTCAATAGTACTTGAAATCATAAGCAGTGATACAATAACGAGGACTGAGAATGAGAGTCTCGCAACAAATGCTTACTGAATTTTATGATACCTCCATGTGCATAGTAGCTTTACTACAATATTAAAAAAGGAACAATAAACAATTTGTTTGTTGTTCTCTCCGTCTGTCTACCGAAAATACCTCTTACACTGGCTGTTGACAGTATCATATAGTACGTGGACCAACATACGTTAAGATATCAATCCGAGAGTATAATAACAAGAGAAATGAAATGCATGTTAAACACCATGGGAAGGGCATGGATGGAGAAATATTGAAACATAGAAATATCCTGAAACCATTTTATGGAGGGAGACAATTTTACCCATAATGCCGGACTAAATAGCAAGGTACTTGGTCAAGTCACCAGAAAACCACGAATGAATGAGTGTACAAATAGAACAGCTTTTTATCAGTCTTGTAGCATGGACCAATTGATGCATGTTTGAATAAATACAGCGTTGGTTAATATAATTACAATGGAATAGTCTTGAATAGGCGAATGGCCCAACAGGTAATCTAACATAAGTCCAAACATGTATGGGGAAATATTTGAACAACGGAATGGAGAATGTGTTATATAACTAGATAAGGATTGAATGGAGCTGTATGAATAATGGTTGGTTATGTGCGCAGCCTTGAACTGAGTTTCTACAGCTCGTTATATTGACCAGTATAAAGCAGCCAAACTCGCCATTATGGAACAAAACTCTGCATGACTGGGCAAAAATAACCCCGTATTACAAAATGAGACAAGCCCGACGGCTACTGTATACAACAGCATTTAAATAACCGTGACAATCTCTATGCAATGGATATCACTTAACGCTTCCACTACAAGCACGTTGCATGATAGGGTACATAGTACATGTAAGAGCTTACGTATTTTATTTATCTGGACAGTAGCAATGTAAATAAACACTTACTTGCACTTACTTCAAGTTATTGGCTCAAAAAAAAAATAAAACCCCATAGAGGAGGTTGGTAATTCATGTACAAAACAAGACATATAGAAAAATGTCTAGTGCGGATAGTTTCATTGATTTGTGATCGACATGCACCCAGGAACAATCATATCTCCATCAAAGGACAAATAAGCTTAATGTCTGCCATGATTTTTAGCGCAAGTGAGAATGAAGCGTCTTGAAGTTTCCAATCCTCGACTCCCATGCTGCACAGAGACTTAATGTTCGCCAGCACTCATCACCTGACCAGTCTGCACCAATGAGATGCCGGGAAATGAAGCTATCTGGGTAGGTGGCCCATACCGAGGCATGATAAAGCCGGTAAACTCTCTAACAGAGACAAGCTTCTAATGACGGACTGGCGTGGTCCAGGAGTGGTTCGGCCATCCACGGGCTCTTTTATCAGATCCTGTCATGAAGAGCCACAGATGCCCGCCTGTCGACCCTGGTTTGTATGGTCTAGCATCGCCATTCTTTAGGCTTTCAGCTTTACCTCACCCTCGCTCCATCCAACCCCTCGCTTTCCCTGCTCATCTTGCCAGCTCTATATTTCATAGTCATTCCATTTCAAACAAATTCACTGACGTCATAATCACATATTAATGTTTCTCTTCAAACATTAACAGTACACAATATTCGACATTTGTACTGCTTTTGAATGGAATCGTGAGAGAAAGTGGATGTATTGTGTTATTTGCGGGTTTGGCATCCAGGTTAGCGCGGAGCGGGATTTTCATGGCAATATGTCTATTTTAACATGCTACAAACTTGACAATTAAGGTTTAAACTGAAACTTATGATTCTTTCACGCGAATTTCGACTATCATAAGTCCTGAGTAATCCAGTTTACTAGCTTGATGAATCGCAGTTTGATTTGTTTGTTTTCAGATACGAGGTTCAATTAGGGCTGTCAACAATTGCATGAGTTTAAACAGTTGCCTGTCATATTGATTAAATTTTGCGCATCTGAGAAGAATTAGATTGAGTATTCAACTATTGATGAATCAGCAATTGAAAAGACCCCCATCTTGTACTTTGATAAACATTTATTTTCAGATTTTATCCCCTAACCTACAGTAGTTTTTATCTAATGTTTGTTGTGTTAGATAGGATTTTGTACAACTGTCACATACAGTGCAAGATTTGGTGCCGTGGTGTTTTATAAACGGAACAGAACTATAATAAAACGGTTTAAAAATGCTGCATTCTGGAAGGCGAAAGTAACAAATACTTCCTCTATAGTGCAGGGCTCATGTTTTACTTTTTTAAAGCTTTGTTACTCTTTCACACTAACCGAGTTTAGGTATTGTTCGAACTAAAACATGTTTCGTGTGGAATTTTACAAAATTAGTCGAAAATGAGTCTTTATCTAAAGAAACTTTGCAGAGATTTATCAAATTCTATGATAAAGCTTCGCGGAGATGTTGGCGCTGTCGCCTGTGAAATTCGTTAAATACAAATATTATACATTGTCATTACTTCTTAACCATGCTCAGGTAACTTTATTTCCGAGATAATAGGATAATGGACAAATAAGGAAAGTGTCTTAGATACCGGTACTGAAGTAAAATTGTGGGTAGGATCATGGACAAATAAGGAAAATGTCTTAGGTACCGGTACTGAAGTAAAATTGTGGATCGGATCATGGACAAAAAACTTGTATCGAAGGTCTAGAAACATATTCAAACCTATTATCTGATAATAATAACCGATGTCCTCAATGTGAAAGTCGGTATATCGCCAGAAAAGTCGTCTTGTTTTCTTTAGGGTAAGTAAACATTTAATTGCAGGTATTTAAACAGTTTATTTCTAAAGACAAAAACAGCAAACCTGCTTCAGACTATACGGGCTGTCAAATTTTGGATATTATGTGTTAAGGAAAAAACGAAAATATTGTTATAAATCTAATTTTTCCAAATGAGATATCATGGAAATGGGAAGTTAAACATTCCTATTGGATCATTAAATAGTGGCCTTTTAAACTTCATGTTAGCTGAAATTTTACAACTCATTTTGGAAGGATGTTAAGCATTTCGTATTTTAGATGTTAATTATAAAGATTTCTCTTTCATCTTCAAATAAACAATAGTTTGGCATAATATTTTCAGACAAAATGTATATCAAAATGTTATGTTTTATCCCATTGATTTCGTAGATGAATTATGCTAAGTTACAAAACAGGCTATATTCTATATATAACAAAAAGCTATGTGATGATGAGAAGATCTCATGTTAATATTCGCTTTGATAATTTCAGCAAGCTTTAAATTTCAAACCTACACAAGTCATAGATTTTCATTCCAAGGAACTAGTTCTATTTAAACGCATTTCTTTCTCTATATTTATTTCTAATAATGGCAACAAATTTTAAAAGAATCATTGTCTGTAAATAATTTAACAAAAAATATGGTTCAAATAGATTTTAAAAAGTAAAATATTTTTTTCGGATATCTTGTTAAATATCCTTTCATGTAATACCTGTGCCTGCATCTGTGGGGGAATTTTAATTTGCCAAGCACATAAGCCTGATCGAAAGTTACTTGAGTGATAAGAAAACACACGTCTCTTGTACAAAACTAAGCTAGTCAATTTAGTGACATCCCGACTTTCTCAGTATTCAAATGAATCTCTAGTAAATTATACTGACGCAAGCCATGTTCCTTTCAAAAGACTACGCTAAAGTTCAGAATTTAACCTGAATTCTATCTTTAAATATTTTGCAAATATCCTCCAGTAAAATTATGTATTTTAACCATTGTAACAAATAGTTTTAAATCAGGTTTAAGACATGCTAAAATTTTCTAAGTCTTTCTGAAATGTGTCAAGATTTCTAGGTGTCAAAACAAGGAAGTCATGATGTTTGGCGAAACTGATCCGTTTAACTATAACTATATTCCTAGTTAATACTTCTCATTTTATAAACATGAAGTCTTTCTGAAATGTGTCCAGAATTCCTGATAATTTCCATTGACATGTAAAGTCATTCTGAAATATGTTCAGATTTCCAGCTAATTTTTAAAATTAATATTCAGTCGTTCTGAAATGTGTCCAGATTCCCTGGTAATACTGCGATTCTTCTACACGTGTAGACTCGTTCTGGAATATGTCCAGATTTCCTGCTAATTTTATTAAACATGTACAGTCGTTCTGAAACATGTCTAAAACTTCTGCTGCTTTCCATAAACACGCACTCGATTCAGATTTCCTATTGCATGTGAAACAAACGTATAAGCCCGGGTCGCAAAGTCATTTTAGTCACTTGGAAAATTTGCGTTTTTTTGTAATTTTATTTTATTTGCACATTTGGTCAATTCTGAATTTCTTCTTATAAAATAAATATTTATTAAGGTTTTTTAAATCAAATGATGTTTCTTGAAGAATTTCTTTTAGTGAACTACTCGGGCAAGATTAGTCTTTTACCGATCTTGTGTTTGGATATCGTTAAATACACACTTAACTTGTCTGAAATTTTATGTTTTGAGGAAATATGGCTTTCATACCTAGTAGAAAAGCGACTTGTTAAACAGTCATTGTGCTTTCCAAAATACATTGCTTTAAAGGCCAACAAGTACATAAGATAAGATTTTACCACTATATAATTAGGGAATTGCGTGTGGGAACCCAATCCGTCCTCGACCAACAGCAATTTGCAAGAAGACAAGAAAATGAACCGATAAAACATTTTAACACGAAACTAAGCATTCTATATTTATATACGTATTTAAGCAAATTGATTATCTTTATAATTCCTTAGTTAGTTTATAGATGCACTCCTTTCACAAATCTCTTTTTTGAATAATTATTTAACTTTTTTGTGTATAAATTAATAGTTACAAGGTTTTATTTTAAGGATAGTCATTTTGTAGATTAATTGAAATGTGTTATACAATCAAAGTTTCTGTACTTCGAAACGCGGTATCTTAAATTTTCATAAAAAAATTAACGTCTATACTTTTTAATGTCGGAATTTTTATTTTGTCGATTACGATTGGCGCCAAGATAAACACCATCAACACAGGTATAGCTATTGTTTCAGAAAAATAAATGTTCATGATGTTATGTAGATCCAATGTAGATTAATAAAAACTCTGTGTTTTAAATTATAAATTTCTTTTCCATATTTTTTCAGGAAAAAATCAGTTTATGTCGAAGTCCACAATTTTTAAAAACACGATACCACGTAGTACGGCACAGTGTCGTAAAAGCTGCGCGCGTCGTTTTTGTATATTACAGCGATATAACACCAGAATATCTTGAAAAGGATATTCTACCAAGTAAGTGGTTGGATATCCACACAAAAATTCGTTGATATTGACAGATTACGTGCGTAGTCCTACTCTCCGCCTGCATGCTATGTTACTTTGTTATCCGCTGACTCAACTCTTTTGCAGCAAGATCAGATGCGATGAAAATCAGTACATGTGTATGTTATTCGAAGGGACCATACAGTCAGTTTTTGTACCGCCGTGTAAATAAACGTTAATGTCTCTGCTTTGAATGTGTTTAATATCGTCAAATTGCACACACATGATCAGAATGTTATGTTTTAGTAGATCTAATCCTATGAGTATATGTCAGCACCAAGTTTAATACAAATTATGTTTCTTTGCACATGCGCGAATTGCAACTCGCGTTCTGGTTCTTTCGGATATCGAGTTTTCGTAGCTTATCCGCGTCAATGTAAGCATAGTATTAAACATTTGAACCTGTTGCAAATTATTATTTGTTCATTTGATTGGTATTTCACAAATTGCGTTACCGGTGTATGGTGGAAAACCTCGTAAAAAAACACCCCGAAATCCCCAGAGCCATTGGGAAAATTGTCTTACTTATACCTACATTAGATTAACCGACAGTATATCACCAATAACCTATATAGTTAACTACATGCCTAATTAATGAAATCCATGTCGGATATATACTCGTTCTGAGGTCACCATAGCGTTACATCGTTATAAACATATCAGTCTTGATATAAAAGACGGTTTATCCCCCACATTTCTTGATTGCTCATTCTACTTGTCATCAGAAAACATTCAATTTAAGTACACTTCTATAGCATAACCACTTTCGGAAAGGTTGTAAATTTTGCTTCCTTGTAAAGCGGAGAATAAAGTGCTGGCGCGATTTGGGTATTCCAATATTAGTATCATGCAACGGATTAGTGAATATCGAATAGCGGTCTGGTACTCTTGAATAACGTTACAATCGCATGGCGGATCTAGTCAACAGACCAGACATGCAATCTGCCTTCGTAATGCTTTCTCTGGTACTATTTTGCAATTGTATACATACCTATTCGCCTACTTGTTACATCAACACTTTTAATGCAAACTGTTTCGTTTTGTTTCAAAACTATACCCTAGCTGATAATCATGCACTATAGGTCGACAACAGGACTGGAAACTATACCAGGTAGACTGAAAGTTACTCGGAAGTTCAACGCTCAACCCATTGAGCCACGACGCGGCTTCTAGAGATGTTACAATTAAGCAGGTATTTGAAACTACAAGCTGCGTTTCACTATCCCGCGCTTTACAAGAAAGCGAAATTAAAGCTTTTTTGAAAGTGGAAAGGCCTTCTGTTAAAAGTGAATTTTTTAGTTTTCTATTAATTGGTGACAATTTGAAGGAGCAGGAAATGTGAAAGGAAAGGTGTCCATCATTTGAAAATGGATATGTTTAATAATTATATAACACTAGTCTTCCCAGAACCTTATTCGACTATATATACCACATGACTTTCATTAGTTAAACATGTCGACCGAAATATGTTATTTTTGATGTATTATAGGTTCATAATATGTAGGTAATATGATATGTTCGATAAGCAACGAAACCGCTATCTGAAAGAGCTAGAACGCCATGAGTTATTTGGGGTTGAGCAAAGAAACATGATTTGTGTTCAAATTTGTGGTGCTCTTCTCAAATAAATGATTAGATATACTAAACCAATTCATTCTGTTCATGTCCGTGTAATTTGACGGTATAAAACATATTATTAACGCACATATTCATGTTTATCTACATGACAGTACAAATGCTGACTGCATGGTCCTTTCGACTAGCGAATTACGAACCACGTTCCAACTTTAATACTTGGATCTTGCGTCCTGAACACTTCGATTCGCAACCCGGCAGAGTTACCCATGTTTGACCTGGTAACGGTGCCTTCGGGGCAAAGCTACGCCAGGCTTTTAAGCTCTTCTGGACGCTCATTCTGTATAGGCCTACCGCCAGTTAACCTTGTCCTCCTCGCTATTCCTCTTTAACGACTTCATAGATCTCATGCTACCTCACTTGTGACGCACCCAATACCTTTGTACACTATTCTGTCTTAAGAAGGTCATTGGAATTTGTCCCAATCCAATGATACTAGTTCAAATTTGAATCTGGAGCACTGAATTTATAAAATCCAGTACTCGAAAACCCCCCAAGCCGCGAGTACCTCAAGCATTTTTTCATTTAACCGTATATTTGTATTTTTATGGTTGTTTGCGTGCTTTTTCGAGTATACTGATATATTGATATAGGTAAAGGCTATATGTATATTTTATATAAATGTATAGAAGAAAATATTGCTAGCCTCCACCGGGATTCAACCTCGGATCTCTGGCTAGCAGGGTCATATATTATAAGTCTCGAGTATTGTTATTATCATAAAGTAAGCTTCTTTGTCGTTTCACAGTGATCAGAGTAATATGGTGATATGGTAATATAATACATGGTCAGTTAGCAAAATATATCGATTATGCGGTGTCAGTTAAAGTAGATCGGTTATCCAATTAAAGGCTTTCCTTTTTAAAATATTAACAAATACAAAATGAACGTATAGAGTAGACAACTGCTTGCGATCCCACCCAGATATATGCCGTGTTCGATTTTAAACTTTAATCTTGGGTCCGATAACCCCACACTGAGTTGGTGATCATTTAATTCATAAACAAACTCATCTCTCTTTAACAGTATAATCAAGTTGACGATACCTTCTGCAGCAACTAAGCCAATGCAAAATCAGCAAAATGATGTCATTCTATAGTTGGCCAATATGAGCAGGTTTGTTCCATCTCGTATTTATATAGTTGCTATATGTGAGTAAGTTATAGATGCCAATATGAAAAGGCCACTTTTCGGCTCAACTCCGCAGTATCATTTTCTTATAACGCAAAATCATGAATTATTGGTCTGTCTAAAAATAATCCCCATAATTAAATACCTGGCGGCAGCTGTACTGGTTTAAGCAGGTGGAAAGCAGTTCATTCCATTCTTTTCATACCCAATATTAATTATCAGAGTTGAATAAACGATAAGATTTTCCAGTTTGAATGAGCATTTGATTCACCTGTAGAAAACGTACATATACTACATTTTCTTGAAGACAAGAATACTATGGATTCCAATTTCTTTAACTCTTCTTAAAAAATAATATACGTTTGAATACATAGAATTCTTGTCTTGTATGTCTCGTCAGCTTCTAAATGTCTAAATGAAAAATTTGGTTGCCTAAACATTATTTATGTTTTACTGGTTTGGGCACTTTTACTCCCTGCTTCCCCACCTCCACCTCAGGAAAAACTCTATATACCTTGAAAGATGTATTTTTAAAATATAGTAGACAGCTGATTGTGATTAATAAGTAGCATTAAAAATCAGACACTTTGGAAAAAACAATGGATAAGAGGAATCTAAAACAGGCACGGCTATGAAACAGTCGACAAGACAGGACATTTCATACAGGAAGACGTCGCTGTAGTATATTCAATATATATGTACAGTGTTAATGGTGAATGGCTATGTTCTTATTAGAATATAAGCAAAAACTGGATTTTAAAGTGACATGATAATAGCAGCAGTAGAACTAAAATAGATATAATCACCCAGTGAAGTGTTGTAAAATTGAAATATAGGCCTAGTCTTAAATGTCCTTCAATCGTCGATTATCTTGGTTCAAGACATGTTGAAATGAACAATTCGTATAAACGAAATTATTTCTACTGGTAATTAGATTTAATCAGGCGATAATCGGAATGACTTTAGTTTAGGAAAATTTCCCTGATTTGGTCGTGATACCAACTACTTACTCTCTGGGGATTAATTGACCTTAATTTTTGTGACGCCAACGAAAAGTTTCTTCTTCGATCGTCATGAAAACTTTGTGAGGTGACACTGAACTCACTAGCTAATAGGAGGTTAATATCAGGAACGTTACCTCACTTAGGAATTAGCCTGTCTGCTGTTCATCGGTAAATCTTTTTATTTGGACACTCTTTGTTCCAGTTATCATTGTGAAAAGGAGAAAGCCATCCTTCTTATATCTTTACTGTTTAGTGCAGAGTCGCTGAATAGGTGATTAAATTAATCTCAATTTATTCAACTAGAAGAATTGCTAAGGGTGGTGGAAAGCCCACACCAGAAAGACTGAAGCCCATCGTTTAGAGCGGCGCCAAAGGTGGATGTTCTCTTATCTCTCAAACTCAAACATATTGAGCAATCTGGGCTTTCTCCTCTCATACTGAAACTTATTTACAGCGTGGACGGGTGTTTCAGCTAAGAGCAAGAATTTTCCCACCAGAATCTACATGTATTTTGAAAACGACAAATTATCTTCCAAAATGGAAAGGAGATGTTTTTCAGGAAGGGTATACTTTTTGACGGACCTGACATTTCTCAACCAGGAAGTACTGTTCAAGTCGGCGTTGTCTGAACAAGGAGTTATATCGCAAAAGTGCATCTTTTTTATTTTTCTCAAACTGAACTGTTTTGTGGCCGGTGGTCTCAGTGGAGGTAAAATGACGTTCCTTTGGGTGAAAAAAGTCCATGTTCAAACTAGGGAGAAAAGCTTGGACAAAACTGAAAGACGTTGTTTATTTTGGACGGAGAAAATGCTTCACAGGAAAACACATCTTGACTTCTGCTAGAAAATACGCCCAGAAAATAAAAAAAAGTACGGAAAGGGAAGTTACAAAAGGGAATAAGTTTTTCAATTGTCAAAGGAACTTCTCCATATTCGATAAGAATTCAAAACAGTCAAAGTGAACAGAAAAAGTAACTTTCGCCCTACACATGGGAAATGAAATGAAAATACGACAGATGAATCCAAGTGATATTAATATGAAATTCTTGACATTGGCTGTAATTGGTTCACTTAATGCGGCACTTTTTGAGACTATTTTCAGAAATAGTTAGCCTCAGATGGGCCGTATTCTGTGTGTCTCTTTCTCACATCATGACGCTTCAGCGTATTCAAACTTCACCAACACTTTAATACATTCTTAGATGTCAGATGACGATTAATTAATAGTATGAAGATACCTTCATGGAACACAAACTGATCAGCGTGGCCTTTTCTGTTTATGTTTTTATTGTGCATACAGGGGTAAATAGGCTTCCGGCAAACACAATGTAAGATTTTTCGGAATATCCATACACCTATCATGGCCGAGCTTAGTGGGGTCACCACAACAACGAGAATCACGCAAGGTATAGCCGATTGCACTTCGACCTCTAAGGTGGACAGACATGCATTGAGCACACACTGATGGCGATATAATATGACCTAAAACGCTCACGCAGCACATACGCACCTCTTAGACAACGATTAAATATGTGGACAGTCATTTATACAGCACACACAGACCTCTACGATGGCGATTAAATGTGACCCAAAACATTCACAGAGCACACACGCACCTCTTAGACAACGATTAAATATGTGGACAGTCATTTATACAGCACACACAGACCTCTACGATGGCGATTAAATGTGACCCAAAACATTCACAGAGCACACACGCACCTCTTAGACAACGATTAAATATGTGGACAGTCATTTACACAGCACACACAGACCTCTACGATGGCGATTAAGTATGACCTAAAACTTTGACACGGCACACAAGAACGTCTTAGAAGACAATTAAATTGATGGATAGTTATTCATACAGAACACACAGAGACCTCTACGATGGCGATTAAATATGACCTAAAATGTTCACACAGCACACACGCACCTCTTAGAGGACG
>JAVFBZ010028414.1:0-11177 GCA_032466195.1 Katharina tunicata
TAATGACGGCCTGCCAGCCCAATGGGTAATGACGGCCTGCCAGCCCAATGGGTGATGCCGGCCTGCCAGACCAATGGGTGATGCCGGCCTGCCAGCCCAATGGGTAATGACGGCCTGCCAGACCGATGGGTAATGACGGCCTGCCAGCCCAATGGGTGATGACGGCCTGCCAGCCCAATGGGTGATGACCCTTGGCTCATAAAGCACATGGGTACAGTCAGCTTTAATCCAACCACCAATGGGTGATGGAAGGCACTAGTAACGACACTCGTTACAATCAAGACAACACATTACATTAACATGACCCAAGACAGGGCATCACAGAAAAATTGGCTTCCTGGTGAACCTTGGCTCATAAAGCATATGGGTACAGTCAGATTTCTCACAACCACCACCTCTTAAAAAAAGATGTGAAACAGACATCGCAAAAAATTGTTTTGTGTTACGTTCACCAAAAAATGACAGCCCATATGGTGAAGGAAACCCCCAATCCTGGCAGCAGAAAAGTACCCCTCAGGACAAAGACAGGACTCAATACAGGACACCATGGATTCCTGATGCCCCTTACCTCTGAGAGCACCTGGGCACAGGTAGGTCTCACAACCACCAGCCAATATAGCCATGCAGTGAGAAAACAACAACATATGAAACAATATATACCTGTAATATGTTAGAAATGGTGCAGCAAGGCATGTGCAGTGCAATCACATTTTTGTAATTATTTGAGACTAACATATTCCACATTAAATACTGATAACTGAAAACTTATATATATATTTCTTTCTAGAGTCCCTATTAATTATCTCTGGGTAAACACACATGTAACTATCTGACATTACTCAACAGTGCTGATTTAGATTGACATGCTAATCTCTTCTCTATTCCAACCCAGCAATTAACTCTGACGTATGGTTGATAAAAACTGAAAAAAACGATCTAGTATTCTGAATCAAAACAATTTTTGTAATGATATATGCATGTACATGAAATACATGTATAAAGTTAAAAAATTCATTGCCGATTTACTAAAATTGGTAATTAATTTAAGAATTCATGATATCAGATTAATATATAATTCGCACTTGATAAAAAAAAACAACAAGTGAATTATTAAAGATGGACATGAACTTGTCACAAAGAGATACAGGAATAAGATAATAATAAATGGAAATTCAAACATCACGCAAAAGCAATCAAAGTGATAATTACATACAAGTACATGTACGGTTGGCTTTGGTGGATTTGCAAAGGAAATTTAAATATATTATTTTTGGTGTAACTTTTTGGGACATGCAGACCTGCCTACCTCCAAATCAGAAAATGTGTACAAGGGCCTGAACTTTTGTGTACAATCCAGAAATTTTGATAAAACACTATGTTATGCTAAATATTGTCAAGTTAAAGCACAAAGAAGTGGATTTACTATTAACAGAAGAATTTTTTTTTAAATAATTATGACAACTTCAAGAACATGCATTAGAGATAAGAGGCCAAGTTTTTAAACTAATTCATGAATAATTTGTAGAATTTTGCAAATTATATCGAATTTTGAAGTTTTGAGTACAATTTAGTAACCCATGCGTACCTGTGTATTTCAAAAGAGTTTTGCGTACAAAATACACAAAATGCGTACAAGTAAGCAGGTGTGGACATGTACCAGGTCAACCAGCCATTACTCTGTCTCTTGCTAAATCATAAAATGTTGCCTTACAGACACTTTGGTGGATTTTAAGAGAAATATATTTTTAAACCTTTCACAAAGACTAATATTAATCAGAACCAGATATATCTGTATGTTTTTGAAGAGCTTTGATTCGCAGGATTACAAATAATTGTAACACCAAATAAACTAGTTTATCTACTAGAAATTCTTAAATAGGCTTTGAACTGAAAGAGGTGTCTCATTGTTTAGTAAGTCAATAGTTTTTGAGAAATAACTTTTGAAATGTAGAATCTGCCAAAATCTGAAATTATGAAAAAAAAAAAAACAGTTTGTCTTCTGTCTCGCCTTGAAATCAGTAGGGTCTGAGTGTGTTAACTCACAGTGGGTGGTTGATTGGAAATCAGTAGATCTACTCAGTATGATATAAGGTAGAACTGACAATGACTAGACAGACTTTATTCAGCCTAATCTATATGATTAGAGGGTGAGGGGTCGGGGCTTTACTAGGGCAACAATCATATTAATCAACTTCCGTATAACACCTTGTCAACAGTTCACTTTCAATGCCTTGAAAAAAAGCTCATGGAAAACTAAGTTATTAGTTATTTGTACCGTAATAAGAATTTCAAATTACTCTGTTTGAACACTTATCTTTAAATCTAAGCTTCACACAATTTTGCTAAACTTTGATTGAAATGAGTCCAGCAAGAGCTTAAACCTTATTCTGTTGGAGGGTTGGTCTTAACCTCTAGCAATTATCACCGATTATATAGAGGAGTTCCTGTCGCTTAACACATATTAATAGTTCAAGTACACACGTTCATATGACATTTAAACATGCGAGTGACATTTCTCGCAGGTAAAATAATCAATGTTGTCATGTTCCCTATTTGTTGTCTGTGATTATTTAACCTTGTAAATGTGAAACAAAGAATACATGAACCGCTAACAAGAAATAATATGTGAAAACACAACAAATAATATATATAAGGGTTCAAATCAATGCACTTCCATTGTTAATACACTACTCAACGCAGAAATTCTAGTTTTCTATCAATTTTCCATTCATTTGAAAAATTCACATTTGATGATAATTCAAACAAAACATCTACATAACACATGCTTGTTGTTCTAATGTTGTACTGACACTAGAGTACAAAATTAAGTCTTTTTATTTATTTGTTTAGTGTTTAACATTGTACCAAAGAGTTCGTAATTTATAATACAGGGCTATACAGTCGCTTTTTGACGGATAACAATAATAAAACATGGTACATGTATAGCCTGATTATCTTGTTCCCTTGAATTGGAAATGTGAAACTGTTTTAGATTTATACAGTTTAACTGCAACCAAAAAAGAAAGAGCTTTATATTTGTCTGTTTGTTTGGGGTTGAATGCTATACTTACATGTAAGGTTACATGTATTTCAGCTATATGGCGGCGTGCCATCCCAATCGGGGAAGGAAACCACTGTTAACAACGCTGGCAACATGCACGACAGGAAAAACTTTACATAACATTACCAAAACAGGACACCACAACAACTCGGCAACCTGTACCCCCTAACTCAGAGAGCACCAGGGCACAGGAGGCTAATATAGATTCTTTAATATAGATAGGCCGAAAAGAAAGACATAATAAATGAGATGGGATAGCGGCATTTTGGTCAAAAGATGCTTCTTATATTTAAAACAATAATCAAAGAGCGCCAGGGCACTATAGGCTAATATAGATTCTTATAGATAGGCCAAAAGAAAAATATAATAAATGAGATGGGATAGCAGCACTGTGGTCAAAAGATACTTCTTATACATTGGAATTTTTTTTACAAATCTTTGACAGTGTCTTGCTGTTTGATATTGTATAACCGGAAGAATGGAACCCTGCTCTCAAAGGATCTCCATTGTGTACAAGTTCTTATGTTGGATAACATGACGCCTGAAGGCTTTTATAATATGCTTTCAAACAAATTCTTCACACCGGAAGATAACACTGCTCAAAATCTAGCCTCCGGGGATTATTAACTGGACGGAAGACACTTTCATTGAATATTCTCCACATTCATCACAGCTTTTAAGAAGAAAATGTCACATGTCACAAGTACAACTACACAGGGAGAGTTGAACTAGAGAGTTTGACAGTTTCTTACGAAAGCTGATCGATACAGTGTCTTCAGTTCCACAAACACCTACGAATAACAAATCTGTCTCTTTTAATTGGCATCATTGTTGGTCTGGCTTATTTATTTTACTTACCCTAAATGCTCGACAAATTCGACCCCCTTTACAACTTATAAAACTACATTTTATAAAAAGGGTAAGAAGTGTAGACTTGCAATTTTGAAATTTTTTTTTTATGAACTTCAGACTTTAAATTACCAGAAAATATTAGTTTTAGTTCCAAATTCACACTTTAACATTCAATAAGTTACTTAAAGTTTGTGCCCTTAGACGTCGAATTTGTTGAGGATTTAAGGTAATGGGAGTTTAAACTCTCACTCAAAGCTATTTCACTTATATACAATGTATAATGTTGGCATTGCATTGTCCTTTTTTTTTTAAGAAAACATCAAAACCTCTCAACAGTCACCATAGTGACTAATGTGATGTAGACAATTTGCCAAACTTTATGAGACACTTTATAAACAAATTTTTTTCAAGTAAAACAAAAAGAAAAATTCCGGATGTAACATGGCTTGAGCACTTGAATTAAAAGTGTCCACAACATACTTAAATTTAAACCATCTTATGTTTTCAAGAAGTCTTTGTTTGGTTCACAAAATGTCTTGATAATTGTCATTTTAACAACTCAGTTACGTAAATGAGGAAACCTCTTTTCAGTTTGGAATACACATGCCTAGACAAGATTTTAGTTAAGAGTTCTGTTTATTGACAAAAATAGATATAGAGGTTTTCATTTATACCATCTTCCCGTTTCTCAAAGCACCCCAAGCCTTGCTATATGTATGAGAATAATCTAATCTTTCTAACATTTGGGCGGGTGGTTGGGTGGGAGCCTCCTGTGCCCAGGTGCTATCTCAGTTAAGGAGCAAAGGATGCAAAGTTGTTGTAGTGTCCTGTTTTGTTAATGTTAAGTAAATGTATATGTTTCCAGCATCGTTTACTACTGTGGTTTCCTTTACTGATTGGGCTGGCACGTCATCATATAAGTGAAATAACCTTGTGTACAATGTAAAACCCAAAACAAACAATCTAACATTTGGCACAAACATAAATGAAAATTCAATATTTACTTTGAAACATAACATATTTTCAATTGTTTAGTGTAATCTAGCCAGTCTTATTGACAAATCATATAGATTTGTATTTTAAAAATGTATTTCATCTTTAAGATAGCATTTAAGCCCAATTTCTTTATGTTTGTAAAGAACTTAATAACATGTACCTGAGCTGTGCTTTAACTTTCCACCGTGAGGTACCAAGATACACGTAACCGTCCACATTATTATAATAGAGCTAAGAGTCAGGCCACTGGTTTATTGGCAAGACAAGTGAGGATTTGTCCTCTTTCATTTTTATCTTTTAATAGGTAGCCTAGGTTTCTTTATGTCGACTGTGTTAAGCAAGCTGTGGAGAAGTCTGGCAGGGTTTTTCTATAAACATACTCTAACTGGTGATTTCTAAACAAGGAAGAGGATGAAATCATTGAATTTGATCTTCCTTCAGTTCACCCCAAAGACTATGTTATGGAAGACTTTGGTGATGTGGACACGAGTACTGGAATTTGGGAGTTGATCAAAGAAAGCTTTGTTGAGTCTCTGGTAAGATCTGGTCAATTGGTAAGGAAGTGTGAATGCAGATAAATTGACGTCTGGGAAACGGTCTTATAGAACTGACAGCCTATCAGAGTTCCTTACAAATCAATCAGTACTACCAGAGGAGTTATTGATTCACCATTGCCACCTGAACTAATCCAAACAGCTAAATAAGGATAATTACATAATAAACACCAGTTCCTTGCAGTTTGGTTCCACAATTATGAAGTGATGAAGCCCTATAAACGGCCGTATGGCAAAAACAGATTTAGTTAAATGGTTAAAGGCTATGGTTGAGACAGCCTGAACACCATCTATCTTAAGCCTGAACATATAGTTTGTTTGTTTGTTTGTTTGATTGGTGTTTAACGTCATACTCTAAGGTATTTCATTTATATGACGGCGGATTCTTTACTCCTTAAACCACTGAGCCACGGCGTGGGCCCCTGAACAGATAGTGTCTTCAGTCTGAAGATAGTGTCTTCAGTGTGAAGACATGGTGAAGTAACCTTGCTGTTGTTATCCACCAAGACAGACACTGGGTATCCGGCTAAAGGCTGTATTCCAAAACTTTAACCTAATAACCTAAGCACACGATGAGAAAACAGCCTGAACATCAATTTGGTTCAGCGTGAAGACATGGTGAAAGTTTATTTTACTTATATGACGGTGTGCCAGCCCAATCGGTGAAGGAAACCATCCTAAACGATGCTGGCAACATGCAAGACAGGACACATTTTCATAAACAGAACAGGAGACCACAACAAATCGGCATCCTGTGCCCCTTAGCTCGGAGAGCATCAGGGCACATGAGGCTACCACCCAAAGAAAACATTCAAAGGAGATAATTTGTTTTATTTTTTCACATTAAATTCACATTTCTTTATTTGTTATCGTTTATATAACGGTCTAAATAAGCATGATAAAGGCAAAAAATTGAATTAAATTTAAATTGAGTTGATATTTGTCTTCTTTATTGTTTTTTGTTAGTTAACGGTAATAGTTATTAATGATCATCATAATTCCCGGATTTCAATGTCAGTCGTAATTTGAATAAATTTCTAAATTGAAAACAAAAATATACAATAAAATACTTGAGTGAATGTGCTATTATCTAATAATGGTAAGATTGTCTGCTTTAATTTCCAATTTTGGATTGTAAATACCACACTGATCACGCCTGCAATGTATTCGGTAGATCGGGATGGCTCTTCATTGAAATTTCTGAAGGCAAAGGGAAACTAGTCCATGTGGGATTGGTTCACAGAATGTCCACAAAACTCAAAACTTCCAGAATAATCTCCTGGAGAACAGACAAATAATTAGACACCTTACTGGATGACTTGCCTCCAGGTAAACAAATCCAAGAAAATCTGGACCAGGCAGAGCCATGAATTTGATAGGACAAACTAAGGTTGCTCCAAATGAAAGGAGGTGCCAGAAGAAGGAATGCGACACAGTAGATGTGTCATCCTTTGAACGTTCAGACACGCCCACAAATCCTAAATTAAAGGTCTCAAGGAGTCCATTGACTGCTTCAACAGGCTGAGTGAGGAGGAGACCTAACCGGCAAACGAGAAGCTGAAGGGTGAAAAGCCGATACCAGAACTTGAAAACCCGAACAGAAGTAGGGCATCTACAGGGAGTTGAGCGAGTGATGACGCAACCTGATTACCAGCCATGAGGTGATGAGAACCAACCGAACTGACAGCAAAAACTGGGTAACACCGAAATCATAGGTTGACAGCAAACAGTTTGTTTTGTTTTTTGGAAAAGAGGTCAAAATTGCATCGCTCTTACCACACACAAATAGAAAAAAACTCAACCTGGATTATATTGTTGCTTCGAGCTTCATGCTGAAGTAAGTTATTTCATCATTTAAGCGGGCGCCAACTCAAGATGAGGGAAACCACCTCCGTTTCACTGACACGTGGCAATGAACCAAGACTAGAGGACACAAAACCTGTCACCTTGAAATTATTTTTGTCTGTTTGATAGGGGTTTTCAAGGTTATTTCACTTATATGACGGCGTGCCAGCCCAATCTGTGAAGGAAACCACAGTAAACAATGCTGGCAACATGTAAGATAGGACAAAACATTTACATAACAACAACAATACAGGACACCCCAACAAATTGGTATCCTGTGTCCCTTAGCTCAGAGAGCACCAGGGCACAGGGGACTCCCACCCAACCACCCGCCCTTCCACAATGGCAAGAGAGATCTATGAACCAGAGCAATTAAATACAGCAAGTACAGGTTCACTTCAGACAGCTATATAAGTGTTTACTGTCTTAAAAAAAATCCTACTTGTAGCCAATCTTAAAGCTTAGAAAAGATACAACTTCTGAACAAAGACATGGCCAAAACGAACCCATCCATATTGCCATCAAATCTATAAAATCCTATAGCAATCAACTTCAGACTTAAAGCTTAGGCCAAGTCTCTCTTTATTGTTAATTAGCTGGGTCTTTCTGTCCACTGATGTGTCACCAGAGGTCTCTGTAGTGCCATGAACACAGGCCAACAGAGCCTTTAAATCTCCACGCTGCCATAGTGTGTTAATTAGTGTGTCTAACGATGGTATTCTATCACAGAAGAATAAACACAATAAGTAACCTACTTATATCATCAGCATGGTAGCCACTCAGTGTTAAATAATTGATGACATTGCTCTCTGTCGACCTTCTGCTTCAACCATTATACAGATTTTAGGATAATATATTTTATGTCTGTTCTGACAAGTGTTGGATACAAAATAGGGCACCACACCCAATCAGCTTCAAGGGCACATAAAGCTCCCTACAAACACCTCCATGTCTGTTACCACAACCAATCAGCTTCAAGGGCACATAAAGCTCCCTACAAACACCTCCATGTCTGTTACCACAACCAATCAGCTTCAAGGGCACATAAAGCTCCCTACAAACACCTCCATGTGTGTTCTGGTTAAATTCTGTTTTATTTTGTATGTGGTATCTCACATTTCTTTGACCGCAACTCCTGCAACATTACTCCACAATGGCTGAGGCTCCCTCATGTGATATGCAGGTAACATTTGAAAACCTCTTTGATCTTCTTTGATACATCCTCATTAAATTCACATGTTGTATTTATTGTATCAGCTCAGGTAGACACAGGTAAGTTCTTTGATGTGGTGAAATACATGCCTGTTTCTCATGAACACAGGACGTTTAACAGGGAAATCCCTGTACTAACACCTGGACAAAGCTTTAGCACATGTTCATGTACATGTACATAAATAAGCATGACTATAAGTAGAAATTAATCTTTAAATAAAACATACAATTTTAATAAAAACTTTAATTGTTTGCTTTTTTGTTTGATTGGATTTTCCTCTCATACTCACGCAAACAAGAAGATGCCCACTAACATTGTTTGTGGGAAACCTGCGTATACAATAATTATTTATTTATTATTTATTATTATTTATTTATTTATTTGTACTCAAGAGTGTGTCACCTATATGACGACTTTGCGTTGTCGGTGTATGGTGGAAACTCCACCTAGACTGACAGTAGCTTTCAGCATCTCAGAATCCGTAGTGATTTAGTAGTTTGTGTTACAACATCAGATGAACACTATAGAGCCTCATGTTGGAGTGTCTATCATACATCTAAATGAAACAGTTCCATAGTCAATTCCATCTGAGACTCAGGGAGTCTTTAAGACTGCACCATTATATAGTATTTCATCTGACGGCAGGGGAACATGGAGGGTTTGTTGTAAGGGAGCTGATGACTTCACTGACTGCCTTGGGCTTGCTGCCAGCTGACTGGCTAAACTAAGACCACACAGTGCCTGTTATCACAGCCATTAGCCGTCTGAGTGCCCAAACGTGTTCAACCAACATACTACAGTGCTGTATTAAGCGAAAGTAATGTAACCCTTTTATATTCTGAAAAATAACTGAATATGCTAGGAGCATCCCTCAGTTCAAACTTCAAAGGTTACATTTTTACAAAACATTTAATGAGGTGTCCAAATGTTCTATGTTGATAATAAGTCTGCAGTTAAGTACATCACTGGCTCTAACCTAAATCCTCAACAAATTTTACCAAAAGGGCAAAAAGTTTAAATATTTTTTTGATTTAATAAATGTGAGTTTGGAACTAAAACTCAATTTTCCGTAGTTTTCAAGTCTGAACTTGACACAAATTTCAAGATTTTGTTTGTACACTTCTTAGACTTTGTATAACAAGAAGATGCTCAGTGGTTAAGGGGTTGGATTTATTGAGGATTTTCGGTAAGTTTGATGGTTCCTTAACCATTAATGAGATGCTGGACTTTGATGTGTTTAAACTTACATTGTATATTGAATGGGTGGAAGACTCTTATGCCCTGGTGCTCTCTGAGCTAAGGGGCACAGGATGTTGATTTGTTGTGTTGTCCTGTTGTGTTAATGTTATGTAAATGGTTTGTCCTGTCTTGCATGTTACCCGGGTCGTTTATAATGGTTTCCTTCACCGATTGTGCTGGTACGCCATCAAATAAGTGAAATAACCTCGAGTATGGCATAAAACGCCAATCAAACAACAGACATTGTATATTGTTTGTTTGATTGGTGTTTAACGTCGTACTCAAAGGTATTTCATTTATATGATGACGGATTCTCCACTTCTGAATCTGCTCTATATACTCAATACGGTGGAAAACCGAGGGGAAACCTAGTAAAAACCGCCCCCGCGATTGCCCAAGTCACCTCGTGTGACTCCCTCATATACCCCAGGTCCACTGGGAGGCTTGAACCGGTGCAGTACAATGAAGGAGGATCTGCAGTCAGAAGCGCTAACCACTGAGCCACGGTGCGGGCCCCCATTGTATACTGAAGTAATATTTCAAAAGTAGGCCATGGAATGAACATTTTAAACATTATAAAAATTTAAACATATTATTATATTAAACATATCATACTTTCAAGGGTTAAATGCTGTTCAAATCAGAAGCCTCCAAGCAGGAGATGTATGGTCTCCCATTGTTATTAGTCTGCTACTGAATCAGCCTTTCTGATAACTGTGATAAGGAGAAGTAGACAATTGCATACAGATGTTGCAGACACATATCCTATAACAGCTGTATTTACCTCCACTATAAGAGAACGATTTAGTTCCAGGACTCTACATGTGTAGCAGCAAAATCAAAATGCTAGCAAATGGCTAAAATTACTTCATTGAAAATAGCTACATGTTATATAACTGAATTTTTTTTAATTTTATTTTAGGAAAATCTCATCTTTGTCTTAGTTTAGTGATAAGTTGTTAACTTTAGTATTTAACAAAATATTTTCCAGGCAACTAAATAATTGTACATTTTCCCTTTATTTAAATAAAAGAAAAGAAAAAGAAAAGATAAGTTTCATTTAGAAGCTGGGTACTTAACAAAAAAATGGTGGATTTTCAACTTCTGGGTGTATTGATAAGCAACGATTCGGCCATGATGCTAAGCCTGTTTTCAAGCAACGATTATAAATTTCATTTACTTGAAAACTGTTTAAGCATCTATGCCGAATCGAAAACCAGAAGTTGAAAGTCCATGTTTTAGTTAAAAGATTTTGTTAAAAAGTTCTCTCCACTGGAGTTGGCTAAACAGTGTTTTTGGTCAAGGCCATTTTCTTTGATTGCCCAATAACCAAGGCCTCTGAATCTGAATTGAATGGGATATTACAGTTCAATATTCCCAGCTTCCTCTCCTTACTAACGGTCTGCCAAATAGTTAT
>JAVFBZ010028422.1:0-11176 GCA_032466195.1 Katharina tunicata
TACAGTGCGTGACGGAATCACTAGAGAATGGACTTCCATCTTCACTTGTTAGTAGACAGCATACTCCCACCACAACAAGCCACTTACAGTGCGTGACGGAATCACTAGAGAATGGACTTAACATTTTCACCACCATTTTCTTTCAATTTCGTCTGAATTAGAAAGTTGCTTCTTTCTGCTCTGTGTATATTATTACTAAGAGGTGAACAGGGAACTATATCGGTCATTTCTAAGATTATCGGAAAAAGGTTCCTGACGGAATCACAAAATGTAGGTGGCGGAATCACAAGTACCACCATTATTAATACGTTGATTGTCTTGAATGTTCATTAAACATCCACACTAGTTTCACTTTCATAGGTTGTATACTAGCTACATAAACCAAGAATAGAAGAACTGACGAAAATAGGCCCATTAACTGAAAAACTAGAAGAGTTTATTCTTCAACAGAAACTGTTTGATATATTCCGCTGATACAGGCACGTACATTTGGTTGCAAAAAACATATATTGGCTAAAGAAGACCTATTTACATTATTTCAACTTTTATTTTTCAAATTTTGTCAAGCCGCTTGCAGTGAGCTCGATACAGTTGTCTGACGTGTGTATATGTATGTGCGTCCGTCCGTTCTTGTAAGGGTTGTAACTTTGTTGTGTAATGAAGGATTTCGCATTGACTTAATTGGTATAATTAATGTTTACGATGATAAGCCGGTGTGATAAGTCCCAGGTCAGTGTTCCAAGGTCAAGGTCATAGCTAGAGGTCAAATATAAAAAAATTTAATATATGTCTTGGCCGGGCTGTAAATTTGTTGTTTAACAAAGGATTTTAAAATAACTTGTCACAAATGTCAACCATCGATGACTCTAGTGTCGCGTTAAAGCCCTAGGTCTGTAATCATACGGTCACAAATAGAGGTCAAATATTAAAATATGTCAAATATAGATCTAATCGGGGCTCTAACTTTGTTGCTTAAAGAAGGTTTTTAAAATAACTAGAAACAAATGTTCACAATGATGAGACAGTGTTTCACACAAAAGACGGTGATCTGTGTCTTCTAGGTCAAGGTCAAAGATAAAGGTCAAGTGTGAAAAATATGTCAAATATAAATCTTGCTCAGGCTGTCACTTTTTGTGCAAGGTTTCAAGGTCACAGACAGAGATCAAATAGAAAATATACGTCAAATATAGATCTTGTCCAGGCTCTAACTTTGTTGCGTGGAGGGGTTTTTAAAACAATTCTGCACAAATTCTCACAATGATGAGACAGTGTGTCGCATACAAGACCGTGGTGTAGGTCTCCAAGGTCAAGTTAACAGATAAAGGTCAAATGTAAAAAATATATCCAATATTTATCTTGTTCATGCTGTCACATTTTTGTGCAGCGAAGCGTTGGACGTGTTTCCCTTGGGCATGTATAGTTTGGTTGAGTACTTTGACTTCTTTTGGGGACATATCTTGTGTTTTGACTTGTTTTCGGAGTCGGTGTGACTGTAAAATTTCAGTCCTCGATTAGATTTTTACCGAGGACGTGGCTTACGCTTGCGTTGCGTTTGGCATACAGAAAGTGTACATATCGTAACGTATCGATTACATTCATTTTTGCTAAATCATAAATTAGGAAAAAATCAGTTTTAATATGTAGATATGTAGATGTATTTATGTTCTCTTTAGATAGGCAGTAAGCTTGGATTTTGTTCGTACATATTTAATAAAAAAGGATACAACTGCAAGGCATGGTGACAGAATCACCTAATATTATGTGATTCCGTCCCATATTTGATTCCGTCACATTTTTTTGGGCTGTTATATATCAGCCCTTTCTAATTTATTTTTAGTTTATAAACATATTTTACAGGTTGGTGCACCGTAAAATGTCAGAATGAAAAAGACTTTGTTTTCGTAACGGAATCAACGAAATCACACGCGGCTGCCTTGCGTGAAGCAAGGTTATGTTTCCCTGAATCTTGTGATTATGGTACTTAAAAACATGAAAATAGATATGTCTGTGTAAGGACCAACATATACAGATTTTAATTCCACAGGAAAAACGTTGTTATAAACTCATTACAAAGACGACGATACTAGATTGTTTGTCACTTTGCACGTCATATAAACTTTTGTAGACGAAAATTTCCGGTCGTGTTTGTCCGCATGCACACAGAACAAACACGAATGAATATTCATAAAAATAGCAATTTTTGACGATATAGGAGTCATATGGTTCCATGCACTTAATATTTGTCTTCAGATCTTAGTTTGAGATTATCGTTGCCATGTACCATTTTCCATGGAATTCATGTTCTCCTCTTTTCTTTTCTTTTCTTTTCCTTTGCGTTAAAATAGGCCAAACGCGAAAGAACGACATTACGAAAAGTCACCGCATTTCGTTTCTTCGCGTTACATTATTAACAAACGCGCAACTAGAAAGAAAGAAACTTCCTTAATTTCGCAAAATTTATCCAATATTTTGTTTTTTGTTTCTACGTTATTTCGCCTTGCTGCAAAGTAAAACTATACAAAAAAAACACGCTATTTTATCGCACGTTTCGTTTCGCTTTTCCGTAAGGCGAAAAGAAAACGGAAAGAAAAACTTAAATACTGTTTAAATGTCGCGAATTTACATGAAGGTTCGTGTTTTCAAGTTTCTCAAAAGTACAAGGCGAAAAAACGTATGGCGACGTTCGGCTTCCATAAATAACCATTTATTTAGAGTAACGTCGGTACATAAAGCTTGTCACATTTGTGACAGCACATTTACACATCCTCATGAAAAAAGCGCACAAAACTGGACGACGTACAAATTAAGATGGCTCTTATTTATGCTAAAGTTCCCAGTCTGCGTTGAATAGTAATATGGTACTTAATGGTTAGAAAATGTTGTTTACATTCTGAAGCTGGGCTGTCACACCCCTATCACCTTCCAGGGCGGCTAGTTCAAAATTTCAACCATCATGATCCGTCAAGCTTTTGATCGTGTACTCGACTAGGACTGGTTAAGGAAAGTGCCAGGGGTTTTCGCCCAACAAAAGTTTGAGAAGGAGCTACGAAGCCAAACATTAACATTACGACTTATGTCAAATTAATGGAGCATGGTCTGTGGCAATCTTCCCAAGATACTCAAGAAATCAATATTTACTGTTAAATTATAGTTACCTCCCTTTGCCACTGTTTCCCTTGTCGCTGCAATACCATATATTTAAAATGAGTGGAACTGGTTAAAGTAAAGACATTTATTTAATAAAATCAATATTGCATAACAGCTGTTGTTTTCAAAAAATGTTGCTTTAACATAATCCGCATATTCTAAATATCAATACATCGTGAAAATGAATTAATTTGTTAACATGCTTAACACAATCACAGCAAGGAGAAGAATTAGGTCAATATCTAACATTAAATAGGCTCGATTTTCATTTTAAGGTTGTGCCGTAGTTTAGCTAATCAGGGAATGGCTTCCTTGCTATAATCTACTGTGAAAAAGTAATTAGATGTCGCCTTAGTAACACAGTACTGTCTAAACTATCCCAATTCTTTGCATAAATGTGCCAAGGTTGGCACTATGGCAATATGGTGTATCTATCACAGTATTTATCACAATACTATCCATTTTCTTTCATTTCAAGACCAGTTGAAAGGCTTCCCTTTTTTTATAAATTTTAAGAAAGAAAGGGCTTTATTCTGTAAATATTATATCCGACCAGCGGACTGAGTTAAATTATTCTCACTTGCCTTTTTGCTAACACCAAATACAGAAGGTGTTTTTGTAGGCCTACGCCTGATCCTATTCAGATTAGACCAGTGTTTCAATAAACATTTTCAACGTTAATCAATGTTCACCTTTTTTATCACATCAAGTTTGCCATAAGGTATTCGTTTGAAGAATTATTAATATAAACTAAGGATAAATGTTTCGAGTAAAGCAAAGTTAAATGTAAGGACAACAGTAACAATAATAATTATTACTATTATTACTGTTATGCCTTGTATTCTTCAAATTGTTTTTTAGCCATTTAGATATATATTAATAGCATATATGTGATCTATTTTCTCTGTACGCTCCTACGCAGCGGCTTTTGATACATACATTAACTACCAGTATACCCGCTGCTAAAACAAGGTCGATTTACCCGCGATTACCACCAGAGGGCGCTATTGCAGACTGTGCAATAAAATGCCTGTATGAGCCGGATCTAGTTTAAACCTTCATATTTACACTGATTTGATTCCCAAGAAATTACGTCATGGCTTTAAATTTGGAAAAAGTGGCGGAACAATTGGAATGCGTAGACTAAAAACAACAAATTTGTAGTCTTTTTGGATACATTTTGTAGCTATTAAGTACAATCTAACTTTTCAACGCAGTTTGAACTTTGGGGTTAATAGGAACCATCTTTAATAGTACGTCCTTCAGTCTTGGCGCTATTGCATGAGGATGTGTCAATTTGCTGTCACATCTGGACCATGCTTTGATGTACTTAACGTTACTCCAAATCAACGTTTATAAAACACGCCCCTCACAAGATTCAAAATGCTGACTCGTTCAATAGGCCTAATAGGTTATTCATCGCGGTGGGATCAAAAGCTTTATTGGCACATATGAGGTAAAAATGACCAGCCATCTTGAATTCGTTGAATTTGAATTATGGCAGGATTTCATCTGGCTTGTACAGCGTGCTACCCATTGGAACCTTTTTTCATTTCAACATAACTGTTTATGAAGAGTCTTCGAAATTGTTTACAATAGAGCCAATCAGATTTGTTGAAAACCCCTAATTTTGTGTGAGTATATATGCGACTCTATATAAAGCTGTCATTCGCCGCACGACGACCGCATAATTGACGTACAGCAATTTACTGAAAAACTATACATAAAATGGTACTTCTTTATGACCAAGCCGGTCATAGGCCTATACACCGGTGAAGGTTCTACTCAAATGTGCCAACTAGCGATAAAGGGGAAACATGGGTGAGTAGAATCATTAAATGTGTATTTCCCGCGATTAGTTGAAACTTAATCCCTGACCTGGGATACCATGCACGTAAACAAAATGCAATCTGATTTGCCCTTGGAATCCAATCTGGGATAGCGCCCCCTGGCGGCGGGTAAATCGGCCTTGTTTTAGCCGCGGCCATTCTGGAATGTAGTACATCTTATGTATCAATAGCCGCTTTGTTAATAGTTAATGTTAATACGGTTTACATTTTTAAAATTTATTCATATATATATATTGCAAGCAAAATTGTATTTCTCTACATTTATACAAAAATATATATATTGCATTAATCTCCTCAAACCTGGAAACAGTTAAAACGTCGTTACATTAATTCTTTCGTTGTCTTTTTTATTTGCATTCTGCGGTAACAGAAAAGCACCAGTAAAGTTAACGATAGAATAAAGAACAATCCCAAAGCACACAGCACAAACACAAACAGTGGGTTATGTAGGCATGGTTCCTCCACTGTTCTGTAAATATATCTGATTTCATGCTCTTGGGTACTTCTTGGGCGAAGTGCGTCTGCAAACGGAGATAAAAAAAGAAGTTAGATCGACGTTTTGTATGTTAATATGTAATGGCCTAGATAAGTGTACCTACTGCAATACACTTTGTCTTCTGACTGAGGGCAGAACTGTTTCTATAAACATTCACGCTGTCATAGTTTGCTCTAGAGGAACAGTATCTTTCCAACAGAGCTGGTGAAGTGAGATCATAATTTAGGTTCATCTGTATCAAACGATTCACTTCGGTGACGGACATTGTATGTAATGACTGGGCATTTGTAATATAGCTGTAAAATCCATAGCGAGGCCGCTTATAACATTGTTATGTATACAGGATACTTGTATCTACATGCGATACAAGTATTGCATGCAGCGGTAATTATACCGCTTATTGGCAAAAGATGATCAGTCATTACACAAAAGTCGATAATCGGAGGGGACGGAAGGAACCTGAGATTTGGAACAAGAATGAATGAAAGTTGTGGACGTGTCGCTGTTTTTGTTGGATTACATCGGCACCATATAAGTGAACAAGCCTTTGACAGGGCGTTAAACACCAGTAAACCAATCAGTCAAACAAACAATAAACACACACTTTGCATTCCACTGCTGATGACGTAAGTCACCATCCGAAGTTTTCAAAGTAAGCTACCACACCATATTATGTTAAATGTTGTTTTTCCATGTTGCGTATCGCCTGCGCAGTATATTTTTGACGATCAATTCAAAAGTTCAAGATAAACACTACATGTGATGGCGTTGACTGGTTTTGCTATTGGCATTGACGTTGTGTCGTTGCATGATTGAAACAAACGTTACTCGAGGCTTTATAAATGACAAGTTTTAGTTAATTGCAGGTGCACCGTTTGAGTTTAAACTCTAAGACCCGTTAAAGGAGATTGCAAAACAAAAACTCATAGTCAAATTACAGACCCTACCTAACTATTAACAAAAATGCTATAGTGTTGTAGGATTTTTCGTTATCCATTGAAAGCCACTTTAATTGAATTACTGTAAGTAAAATGTATGGTTTGTTCTGTTTGCGTCGTGATTAATTTGTGTTTTTTGCAGATAAAAATAACCCAAATTACCAAAAATTTAGCCGTAGCAAAACATAACACAAATGCACAAAATAAAGTTATATATCAGATCCACAACATGTTAATATATATTTACTTCAGTGACATGGGAACAACTTTAGCATGAAAAGTCCACCATACATTTTACTAACAGTATTTCAATGTACTTGGCTTTCAGTGGAAAACGAGTAATAAAAAAGGTAAAAACAGTTTTAGTAACAACTTGATATGGTCAATAATTTGACTATAATTATGTTTTTTCGTTTCCTTTGCTCTCAACTGCTAAATCCAACATTCGTCATCTATGAACGTTTAAGTTCTCTCTAAAGCACTTAATTCAGAAAGCACGACTAGATACATAATTGTATATTTAACCTAAAGGAAATACCAGGGATACTATGACAAAAAATTTCCCTGTGGCTGCGGATTTCGCGAGTCCTTTAACGAAATTTCGTCACAGGAATGAACTTCCATATACACTGACATGGAACCACGAGAATTTTACGGCTTCAAGCATGTACCTTAAGTTTTGTGTTTGGGGTTTACCTGGCACTTAAGGTTATTATTATTTTTATTATTTTTTTCACAGCATGTATGTTCAGAGGGTCATTAGCGGACAAACATTGCACACACACACACACACACACACGCACACGACACAGAGTAACTCACCGTATTGAGCCTTTGAATCCAAGACAATACCTTGCGCAATGACATACTGATTTTCAGCGCTTGCCGCCTCTCGCTTTCGTCTGCCAGCTCCACTACCTGGTCCCCCAAGGTGAGACGAGCAGTTGTACTATATCAAAAAATATCACAAATTGTGTAATTGTTAGCATGGTCATAAAACTAAGAAAATAAACTCTTCCAAAGAAGAAAAGTATAGTCTAAATGTGCAAATGTTTCATGAGCTTACGTTTAATGTGCATATCTGGTTTCATTTGGTTTGTAGAAGGATGAAAGTAATCATAATGATAGTCAAATATTCTGTACCGGTACATATAATAACTTATTGACTACCCTGTCAAACTCAAGCATGTTCATGATGGGGCGTTCCAAGTAGTATCCGGTGTGATCACCATATGTTGTACTAGTGGGCTACCACTGCTTGAAAGAGATTTTGAAATTCGATAATACTATTTCGAAATCTATTTTACTGTTTCACATATTGGTGTTGTAAATTCATACACAAATCATTTCAATTCATGTGTCTATTTCATGTAACTGAAGAAAATTCACAGTTGGTATCGTGGGTTCATTTGGAAATCTACAAATCTAACATTTCATCCATTGTAATTATCTACATGCCCTATTTAATAGATATATCAATTCACCCATTAATTATTACAAATAATCAACAGAAGACAATTTACATATAGTATCTTGGTGAATTCATATTGAAACCTATAAATCCACCATTCCATAAATTGTACAAATGAACAGAAAAACGTTAAGTATTTTAGATTCATTCAGAAATATATCCATTGGTTCATCCATTTATTGTAATAATCTAGGGAGAATACTCACAGGATCGCACTCGGCTGAATTCTGGTCTGTACATAGCGTCACGTTACAGGAAATATAGAACTGGCTGCTTGGGCTGTACTTGATGGCATATATAGCTACCAGAACAGAGCTATCATTCTGACGGACTGTTCCTACCGACGAGTCGATCAAGTATAAAGCATCCTGACGAGGGCATCTGGAAAAAGGGCACAGTTAATTTTTTTTTTATCATGTCAATTCCTTCAACATAAACTTAAGTTGAACATTTATGTATTTATTTATATCGGATGTGTGTGACATCGTACTCAGAGCATTTCACTTATATGGCGACTTTGTGTCAGTGTATGTCGGGAAACCGGGATAAAACCTGGTATAATTTACTCCGCAGCAAGCGGAAAAATTTCCTTTCACAGATATGATCGAGAGTAGCATTCGAACCGATACCGTAGTTTATCTTAAAAGGAAGGGAAACTTTTGATTAACGTATGATTAACCTATATCCAGAGAATGTGGTCAACAAGAGAAAATTAGGGTACAGATTCTTTGAATCAGTGCAATATAACATTACAACACCTAGTGGAAATTGTAAGAAATCGAGATGGTTAAATCAGCAGAAACAACAATACGCGTCAGACGTACATTAACCTGCAGTGTAAGGCCTCTGTCTTTGCAGCTAAACGCTGCAAAGTGCGGCATTCAAGGCTGGTTAAAATTCTCCCACTGCACGTCTTCAAAGTGTATAGGCCTAGTAATATTCCAGTACCAAATTCATTTCTTAAAATGCAGCACAAAGTGCATAAAAAGTGCACCATACGTATGACAAACACGAATTAGATTTGGGGATTGGGATAACCTGAGGTCAGACCATCAGAAACTATCCATAGCTTTTGTAACTGTTGTAGGCCTACTCTGATTGGCTAGAAATTATCTGTAAAATTATCTGCCCAATTAAAATGGCAAGCAACAGATCCCTGCGTCGTTAAGTAGGGTGATTTCACCTTCAACGACGATTAGTAACCATTACAATACTTCTGAAAGGGATATATAGTGTGACATTATTCTTTTTAACCGGTGGTGAACGGGGTCTAGATCTTACTCACTCTCTTGTTGGCGCTTGTGTTGTTGTTGTTCTTGTTGTTGTTCTTTTGTTGTTGATGTAACACTAACTAAATGGACTATTTCTCTGTCAATAATGTTAGGATTGTTCTAAAAATTGGGCAATATATACATGATAGTACCACGCAAGTCATAACGGAATTTTCAATTTTACCATGGTTTTCTTAAAAAGCAAGTTTATAAATGCACACAGCACAACATCTCAAGGCTTTGAGGCATATTTTAATAATACATGCTTCAAAGCCTGCATCCACATGATTCGTATTTGCTGAAGGCCACGGGGTATGTCTCGCAGCGCGGACTTGTTTTATATAGAAGCATCATACATTGGAGCAAATGGGTAATGTACAGACAGAAGTCTGCAGCTGTTTAGTGTACACAACATGTTGATATATTTTTTGTCAAGAGTAATCACACTGGCATAGTTCAGTAGTTCTGATTTAATAACCAATTTGATTAGTGATTCAGGTATGTTACAGAGCAGAAATGATTGTTTGTTTATTATATTGGGATTTCACATCCTTATATATGAAACAAGATCGTGTATGTTAGTACACTTGACACGAAGAGCTATATAAATGGGAACTGTTTTAAATTTCGTCGAGCTATATAGTATATACCGGCCTTCCAGAAAGACAATAGTTCTGTCACTGATAGAACTCATCTCGGGATGACTGGCACACTCATCAACAGCCAGTTTACTGTAACCTGAAATAAAGGAGGAGACAATATATATATATATTTTTGTATAAATGTAGATAAAAACAATTTTGCCTGCCTCCATCTATATATATTTTTGTAAAGATTAATAACTCTGACACAGGGATATATCGACTAAGAGAAACATAGGCTTATAAAAATACATTATAATCCAAATTTCCCGTTGTATCAAAATCAACACCTTTGTACACGATAACATCTAAAAAAAATCCACACTTATCAGGTTCAAAGCAAGCCGAAGTTGAATGTTTGGGTCATGTTTATTTAAAGTGGAGATAAAGAAATTTAGTTCATCTCTTGGGTGCTACAAGATGATAAATATATCCTCCAAATACCTATGGTAAAACATAGGCTGTTTAGAACACTTTCCAAGACCTTCGTGTTCCCACTCTGCCATAAAGATAGAGGCAAAGTTGGGACTAAACATTTTGCCCATAGCCATTGAACTCAAAATGATTTCATTTCAAACTGAGTTCCAGTAGCTTCAATACTTCTGTAGTGGGACGGCGGATGTCGGGATACTCAGGGAATGCGTTTTCCACAGATCGATGACCCGCCTCAATATCAACATTTGTGTAGATTGATTCTACGTCCAGGGTCTTTGTGAACCTGAATATCAGTTATTATTCAGGAAGTCCCCGGTGTTCTTAATAAAACCGGGGTGCCTGTTAGCGATTGGTTTCAGATAGAAGTCAATAAATTCTGAAATGTGGTAAGATTCAAAACCACAATCTGATATTATAGGTCTACCTGGAGGCATAGGCAGTTGAGGCCATTTCTACTGTGGTTTTTGAATTTTCGGAAGAATGTAAAAAAGCCTAATTTTAGAATCCCGTCCTGCGAGCAGTTAATCCGATTGCCTAGAAGTAAGGATTTTTTATCCTCTAAAGCAAGGATTATTTTGTTGAAATCCATCATATTTTCCGGCCAATTAAGATTATCTAGTTTTTTTTATAATGGTCAGGGTTACTCTGTTGTCGCTCTGCTTCATATGTGTAATCCTGCCTTGCCATTATAACCGTAGCAAATATATAACATGATTTCTGAATCTTACAATCTCTATCCGAGTATTTCTTGGGGGGCTGGATGAAAGAGAGACCACGGAGGGACGTATTTGATGCCATTAAGATTAAATCTATACTAGTACCAGAAGCTTATTAACTAGAAGTATGCAATTCCCATATAGTAATGTCCACGGCATTGTAGACCAACAAGAAACAGTGACGTCACATTTCAGCCCCTTATCTTTTTAC